>JAODUP010000507.1:0-7500 GCA_025642065.1 Paralvinella palmiformis | reverse complement strand
CCCAAGGATCAGTCCTTGGCCCATTGCAATTTTCCGTATACACACTACCATTAGAAGATATCTTCCATCGTCGTGGTATTAGCTATCATGTATATATCATTATATAGTACTATATTCGAATTTTACAGCTGCATTTTGGGGATTCAGGATTGGATGAGAGATTAAGCTTAAGTTGAATAGTGATTTTATTTGAGGATGTTCTGTATTTAACGACATTGGTTGTGCACACGGTATGCTAAATGGGCCGAGCGACCTCCAAAGGTAATTAGGCCCAAGTGGAAGTTGAAACACTCTTCAGACTTCAGATACACCTACGGATTTGAATCTGTTTGAACTGAGATGATTGAGATATGTGGCCAATCACACTGACAGTTAGACCATGTCTTGTTTTATTACATTAGGTTCATTGCGTTCATCTATTAATCCGTCTTACCATTTCCCTTTACATAAATAAACAACTACTTTGAACGGTTTAGTTACTGGTGATGCTGTGTTTATATGCTGTGTTTATATGCTGTGTTTAATGCTGTGTTTATATGCGGTGTTTAGATGTGGTGTTTATATATTTGTATTATTGTATGTCTAGGATGAGATAATTAAGACAGTCACTAAGCAGTTTTACTATTTAACTCCGAACATAACTGATTACATAATGAGATAACCTTAAAATAATAGCTCGCCTGTAGATAATATTATTTAAATGGGGGTAATATTATTTAAATGTGTTGGCGTCTTTTATCTGTGTATAATAAGCCATCGGTACAGAGAACCTCGAACCGTGAATCCAAACTCTGGACGGTTATTTAGGGGACCGAATCCAGAGTGGCGACTTTTCATGCTGAGACATGTGTAGTGTCTCACCAGTCACCACAAATCTTTATATATTTCTAAATACCATCCTCGTGTTATCAAATTCCCTTATTGCCACAGCATATCATATTTCATTACCTTATCATAAATGATCGCATCATCATATATTATCATATTACCATAAATTTACTATATTCTATATTGACATATCAAATATTCCCAACAAGTAACACATTTCTATAATGTCGACATACAATAACCACATAGCAGACAATTATCTGACAGTATACAGTATGTCATATGTTTAGGATATACATATATATATATATATATATATATACTGTTTTCAAACCTTTGTTTTAAAATGGTTATTAGTCTGACCGAGAAATATAACTATTGGTATTTAACAATACTAACACAAACACATATACAAGAATAATAATAAAATTTATGTTTTCTTTATATGCTGTCGTAACACACATGTCCTTATTTACTTTATAAGGACATTATATATATATATATATATATATATATATATATATATATATATATATGTGTGTGTGTGTGTGTGTGTGTGTGTGTGTGTGGTGTGTGTGTGTGTGTGTAAGGGATTTAATACCTCAATAATGAATTCAGTCTACTTTTGTCATATGGAAATAACCGGATAATGTAAATGAACAATATTTACAATAGTTATATTATTTCTATTTTTGTCAATTATATTACCAACAGTTAGTGATGCTGACAGTTAGTGTCATCACTTTATTGTTTAGATCATTTACTATATTCTAGTCTTAGTGTGTACTTAAAATAAACGTTTACAGTTGTCAACGAGATATCCGATTTGCTTAGTAACTTTTACTCTTCTTAACAACTCGTTCATCTTCTCTTTACAGGTAAACAGGTGATATTTGTATGTTTGTATGTATCTAAAGAGAGAGAGAGAGAGAGAGAGAGAGAGAGAGGAGAGAGAGAGAGAGAGAGAGAGAGAGAGAGAGGAGAGAGGAGAGAGAGGAGAGAAGAGATAGATAGTAGAGAGAGAGAGATAGAGAGAGAGACGAGAGAGAGAGAGAGAGAGAGAGAGAGAGAGAGAGAGAGAGAGAGAGAGAGAGAGGAGAAGAGAGAGAGAGAGAACATCTAGTCCAATAGAGAGAGACAGAAACAGCGAAATACATTGAAACAGCGAGACAGTCAGGGAAATATTCATCTACGCACACTGATAGACATACATATAGACAGAAACAGTCAGAACATACATACATAATATATATATATATATATATATATATATATATATATATATATATATATATATATAGAGAGAGAGAGAGAGAGAGAGAGAGAGAGAGAAGAGAGACAGACAGACAGACAGACAGACACACAAGCTGAAAGACAGACAAAGAGATAAACAAAGAGATAGACAAAGAGACAGACAAAGAGACAGACAAAGAGACAGACTTATGCAAAAGGATTAATAATTAAAAGCCTTACTCCGAATCTATATAGGATGTCGGTAAATAGTAGGTAAGTAACAGAAGTACAACAAATGTGACATCTTTAAACTAGGAGTGATATATATATATATATATATATATATATATATATATATATATGAACTATAGAAAACGTATATTTAATAGTTAAGCTGATCTGTTATTGTTTTTGTTCGATTCAAGTTTATATTGTTTCCCTCCGTGCCACACAAAAGTCGAACTTTTCCGACTTATGCCCTATAAAGATGCTTATTGATGTTTTATGGCAACTGTTGTGCCCACGGTTGGCTAAATGGGCCGAGCGACTTCCAAAGGTAATGAAGCGAAGTCAAAGACGAAACAACCTTCGGATATGCCCACGCCGAGATTCGAACACGGGTGCTAGTGATCTGTGGTCCAACACGCTACCGCTAGACCACGGAGGCGCCCAACGTATATCTTTTAATTTATTATTCATATTTATTCATCTCAAATCTATGTCATGTTTTAGATGCGACAACAGATGAGATTAAACAAAGTACTTCCACACTCACTCAACCAGGCATGTACTCACTCGCACCGTCACTCACACTGTACAGTTGGCATTAGCTAAGAAAAATATGAGTATTTCATTCGTGATTTTTAAAGCGAAAACGATGTCACTTCCTTGATAACAAATCTAAATAACATCAACAACAAATGTCAATATTTAGCCGTCAATTTTATTTAGAGTTTATTTCAGCAAATGTATTCCTTAGTTTAAAAACGAAATATATGCTAATTTCAATACATAAATTATTGAAAACTATCTTAAGAAAGAGTTATCATAACACATATTCGTAAACATACCTGTACTGCTTATATAACAATGACTGGTTCACTTGGTATAATTGGTATTACTATTGTAACAGTTTCTGTTTTGTTGTCTTGAAAGAAAAACACACTCTTTTATGTCGATTTTATGATCGTAGTCTGGGTTGGAAAGCGCTAGTTCTATCACATTTCCCGACGAACTATCACATAAAGTGGAATTATCATGATTGTGATATATAGTGATAGTCTTACAGGTAAACCAACCATTTAGCACTATATATATATATATATTTGTTGTTAATGTTACCAGACAATATTACCTTTGGCATTATCGCCGTCCTTGAGATGTATGCAAATAAGGATTAATCTTAACATTGACATCTTCAGTATCATATCAATCTAAGGCTATCTGTGATATAATTGTTGACGAATAGATAACGTAAAGGAAAAAAGAAGCCTTTTATCTCTAGAATTAAGGGAAGAATTTGCTCTTTCGGTTAACGATGATGTCAACAGACATGTATATGTGTTTGTATGCGAGAGAGTGTGTGAATGTATGTCTCTCCATATATATATATATATATATATATCTTAGATTTTTATAAATCTATAATACTTTTGAAGACTATTCTTGCTTAGAAAATAAGTATTATTCTCACAATTACTAGAAAATGTTTCCCTGTCAACGTCCAGTAAACAACTTTTAATTAGGCTTTCGAACTAAGAAACCTGACAATTTATAAAACAATTTCAATATTATGTGTTATTTGTTACATAAAAAATAATATATTGTTGTAGGAAACGATAACTTGTTAAAAATCATGGAATGACAATGATAGACAACAATACAAAGCCCCCAAATACGATTAACATGATAGCAAAAGAAACGAAGTCGGTTTCACTGTCGTCTCGTATTTAGATGTACGTGCATGACTGCATGAGCGAATGTGTATGTGCATGTGTGGTTGGTTATTAGATAAACTAAACCACCAAAGTATTGATCAAATAAGTAAAAATGTGAATGAAATTAATCAAACTAATAATGATGACTATATTTATGTATATATATTAAAAGTAAATAATAATACTTATTGTAATTATCTTTATATTTCATAATTACCTAAAACATCTTAAGACTAAGTTATACAACAAAAAAGCCAAATTGTTATTTGTTGATTTTCTTAAAGATAACTATCTATATCATCCTCGTGTATTACAAATTATAGGATTTCTCGTTCAAATTCATTAATTATTATATAATCTCAAACTTTTATTACCTTAAGATAAATCATCGTTTCAATATATATCATCATACAACCATATTCTATATTACTATCTATATCATCATATATCATTTCACTAAATGTTGTCAGCTAGTTTCTCTAAAGTTGACAAAAACAGAGTAGACAAGTCTCTAAGAGTACACAATATGTCATCTATATCTTGATCACTCGGCTGATATAAAGATAACAGAATATGGTATAATCCATTGTGACAAATAAGAAAATCATATCATTGTGTAGCTTGACCTACAATTATTATCCACTGACACGATTTTGTGTATGCTTTTCAGCTCTCACACAAAAATCAGTTCCAAATTTAAATAATCACTTGTTGTTCTGTATGAGGTCACCTGTTTATGAAGAAATGTCGGTTTGTGAGTAGAAAGGCAAACACAAATATTGAATGAAATAGACAGAAACGGGATAATTCTGAAAAAAAGTGTATTTACACAAGCGCGTGTATACATATCCCATTATATTATATATAAAAGTGTATCTACTTCGGATTTGTAAGCAACCTTCTGATATTTCTTTACCTCATAATTTTCCCGTAAAGCTAAAATGTGAATGATATTGTAGAATCATAATAATTTCCTTACTGATTATAACGAATACAGATATCCACCATTTTGAAGTTTTCACCTCACTAAGGGATATTTATCAATTCTTTGACCTTTTCGATATCAGGAGTAAATAAATCTCCAAACTATATTTACAAAAGAGAGATCCAGATATATATCGAGATAGTTAGATAACTCCAACATACAATATTTTATAGATTGTTTAACGATATTGTCACACATCACAAACAGGTTATTTTCTCTCGGTAAATAGTTATTACGAGAATTAGATTGTATCCTATTATCACTCACATAACAAAAGTCACGTGATGGTTATTTCCGGTTAATTTAATAATTTTCACTTTATGGTGATGACTAACGTCTAAAGACGACATCAATCCAATGACCGATGTCACATCAATCCCAATATGGTGTGATAGACACATGTTCCGGAATATCGTTCTTGATGGTGGAATGCAGTAAACAGATGAACTTGGCCTGTTAGATCTTGACCTTCTAGAATCAATACGAGGGTCAAGAGACATCCCGAACTTTGACCTTGTTCGCTTTATACTACACCAGACAGGTATGCCAGGAGGTTTCAACATCTCATTAACATAATCCACAAATACTGATAATATATTAGAGTGACAGGTAGATAGCCAATCTAGTACCTTATTGATATCCTCTGATGATTTTTCCAGGTAATATCTCTCCAATATTGCCGTTAAGGAACCTAGGTATATCACTTGGGGATGTAATAACAATAAATAACAAACATAATTGTCTAAAGTTGTACCTTCACTGATAACAAACATCAGATTTCTATCAGATGATAACAAATTACTTTTATTTAACATTGTCCTGTTATATTTATTCTCTATGATATCGGCGATCAATGACCTTTCTTCATCTGAAGGTCGTTGTATTTCTGGTTTTCCGTTTGGTATAACGTGAATGATTCGTTCCATCCAGAGATTAAAAAACATCACAACAACAATTATTACCAATGTCAGCTTGGTGACTTTGATCACATTGCGTATCATTGTTACTTAATAATAAAACAATTCATCTCACAGATCATAATTACTGTCCACAATAGAAATGTGTCCATATATATGGTTCATCTGGTTCAAGACTTGTTTTCTGTTATCATCTGATACCAAACAAGAAGAATAGGGTGACTCGTACAGATCGGAATGTTATTCACTCCCTATTAAAGACTAGATCATTAGATTCCGCAGAATTGAATAACCGTAACTATCTTACCAAGACAAGTGACAGTCTGGACAATACTGTATCACAAGACAACGCTGCAATATGTGGAATCATTGATTCGTATGCGCCAGTGAGGTATCATACATTGGTACTGGGTGCCACACTTCCTTGGTTCATTATGAATACAAACAAATTATTCAATAACTTGAACTATAATGGAGAAGAACTTATATCGCTGTCCACCGCTTATGTTTCCGGCGCCAAGAATTCCTTTTGAAATCGTTAACCGCTGATACTAAAACATCTTATTTCTTCAGTGTCAAAATCATGCAACGTGCTAGTTATCAGAAAGGTCTTTTCACTATTGCTAACTAGATACTTTATATTAAAAACGACGCATAACTTTCAGCATGGTCCTCGACATCAAAGCTGAGCAAGCATGTCAATCAATTTATTTGTGTCTGAAGATATAGTACTAGACCGTCTGAATGAATCCATTGAAAATGACATGAAAATAACGCTCTAGTCTGTTTTCAACATATTCCATAGTGGAGAATCAACACGTTTTCTATCTAAGCGCCGGATAAGAGGAGAGTGTGATATAAAATGCTCCTAGATTTATCTGCAGCATTTAACAATGTAGATCATGAACGCATCTTACAGCGTTAACATCCTACTTTGGGTATTGGTAGTAATCCTCTCTCATGGTTGAAATCCTACTTACTCAAAAGGTTATATTTAGAGTTGCCCAAGGATCAGTCCTTGGCCCATTGCAATTCTCCGTATACACACTACCATTAGAAGATATCTTCCATCGTCGTGGTATTAGCTATCATGTATATATCATTATATAGTACTATATTCGAATTTTACAGCTGCATTTTGGGGATTCAGGATTGGATGAGAGATTAAGATTAAGTTGAATAGTGATTTTATTTTAGGATGTTCTGTATTTAACGACATTGGTTGTGCACACGGTATGCTAAATGGGCCGAACGACCTCCAAAGGTAATTAGGCCCAAGTGGAAGTTGAAACACTCTTCAGACTTCAGATACACCTACGGATTTGAATCTGTTTGAACTGAGATGATTGAGATATGTGGCCAATCACACTGACAGTTAGACCATGTCTTGTTTTATTATATTAGGTTCATTGCGTTCATCTATTAATCCGTCTTACCATTCACATTACATAAATAAACAACTACTTCGAACGATTTAGTTACTGGTGATGCTGTGTTTATATGCGGTGTTTATATGCTGTGTTTAACTGCTGTGTTTAGATGCTGTGTTTATATGCGATGTTTATATATTTGTATTATTGTATGTCTAGGATGAGATAAT
>JAODUP010000506.1:322500-365076 GCA_025642065.1 Paralvinella palmiformis | reverse complement strand
AATATTCATTTATCAGTGAATGCGTAATGATTTAAGCAATGTGGTAGTACTTTTCTTGCCACTGGCAGCATTTCTGTATTATTTCAGCTGTTAAAGAAGTATGCAGCAAGAAGGCATTTCTTCTTCATTCATAATACCATTTCTCGACCAAATAGACTGAGGTATTTGGGGGGGTAATTAAAGTCTCCCCAAATTCTGAGGATATCATCACAAATCAGACAAAAACAATTTGTATGAGAGCAGATCAGATATAATAAACAATGGGTTAGTTACTGAACTAGATTATGCAGAGACAGTTGTAGTGTTTCTTCTTCGGTGTTTCATTCCATTTCAGGATTGAGTGAGAGTGGGGTTTAAACATACATCGGTACAAAAAGGTCATTCCGTAGTACTTCCTCTTATAACAGCAGGAAGTTACAAAATTCTGAATCACAAATACTTAATGGCTCCCGAATTTGGGGAACCTTTAGCTACACACCTTCTCGCAACAATTTCCAACATCTTTCATATAAATATCGAAGCAGTTATTGATATTTGTGATTACACTCGTCACACCTCAAAAAGTGGTTAATCAAAGCTATAAGGAAATAAACGATATATTCACCTGTAAATATACATTTCAAAGTGTGGTCATTAGCAAGATCAGGATTATATCCCTTTAGGTGTCTAAAATATAACAAAATCAAGTGTCAGTAAATAAATGTTTTATCTCTATTATTAGGTCGAATTGTTTGTTTGTCACTTTTTCTTTATACAGATATATTTTCTATCGCTGTATTCTAGCTTCTTCGTAATGTTTTGCAGCAATAATTTTGAGCCAAAAAGCTGAAAAACAGCAAGTTTAGAAATATGCTTATCTTAATGGTGCAGTAACGTGTAAAAGGTGACAAAGACTGAACTGGGGGCACGCCTAGATCTACAAATCCAAGAATTGGTTCATTGATGGAAATGAATTGAAATTTCACACTTCTGATTCTAATCTGGAGAACTGTTATTATAATTGGTATGGCGGCCAATGAAAGGGAATTCAACTTCGGTAATTGAATAGATTATATTATTGGAACAGGCTAAATTGAGGTAACTCAGATGTCGTTGCTGATATTACCTGTGCTGAGAATCTGACATAGACAATGCTGATTTGTAAATAAAACTCCTACTCTAATTAATCCTGTTATGGTAACATTTTAAATGTACTAAAACCACAAACATTACTTCATCATTCATCGCTTGCACCGACACCACTTAGACTCCGGCAGTGCAATTGTCCAGAGGTTAAACGGCTTGCGATGTTCATGAATTTTGTTTTAAGACGAAGAGACGACACCTGTGGGTAATGTTTGGGATGATTCAAACTTGCACTAAATGAACATCTAATCTCTCCTTAAGGCATTAGCTTCTAGGTGTCAAAATAGATGATCTCCTCAATGTTGGCAGAGGCATCTGTTGTTTAACAAGCTGAAATGTAAAACAAATCGAGTGAATAATGTTGAAAAGGAACATTTGGCCAAAATAATATAAGAATAAACAGTTTTGTTCCAAATCAATTTATAGGTTTGATCTCATAAAATCAACGTGAAAATTGTGAACAGAGAAATATTAGATAATTGACTGACGCAAGATCCAAACGTGTGATGAATTCTATCAAAATGACTACAAATGTTATATTAAATAAAACACATATAAATCCCATCTTATTGTATACAGCATTATGGCAGCACTGTAGTGAGGACAAATCATGGAAAGACGTTTCCACTATAATGCTTAAGAGATCTGTAAGAGATTGACTGCTTTGTTTAGTCTTGCTGCTGGTATAACCCCCAAACCTGGAGCTAATGCACTACTTCCAAGGGAAATGAGATAATTGGGCTGAAGCCTTTCACTCATGGATGAAACCTTCCATAGACGGAACTGGATCGCACAACCTGGACTTCTGCAGTGTGGCACGCTAACAACTACACCAAGGGAATACCCTCTGATGTATAAGGACCCCAAAAGGCAGTTCCCCAACTTCTCCACAAGTTATCATGACAGAAATCAGAATCTCTTAAGAGCACAGACTGTCTTTATGTATCACCTTAATCCGTCCAGTGAACACTTTGTTAAAGCAGGTGTTACTGTACAGAAATGACCTGTGATGCATGTAACAATTTATTATCAGATCAGTGGACT
This sequence comes from Paralvinella palmiformis, assembly GCA_025642065.1. Lineage (NCBI taxonomy): Eukaryota > Metazoa > Annelida > Polychaeta > Terebellida > Alvinellidae > Paralvinella > Paralvinella palmiformis. Next base: position 362,907 of record JAODUP010000506.1, on the reverse strand, counting down.
ATAATCCTTTTGTCAACAATGTATACGTCTTTCCATCGTACCGTGACAAGTCTGTTACGATAGAGCTCACGGCTCTCCCCAGTATTCCGTTCCGGTGCCTTGTTACCAATGCGTAGAAACTGCGTCTTTAATTCCTCTTCTGTCATCACATTGACGGGGTCAATGTTGTATTGATTGATCAGTGTAATAAGATACTCCTTGTAGTGCGGTCTACAAATAAAAATATTCCCAGAACAATAACACATTTTTGTCATAAAAAAGAATGACTTTTGAAAAAGAATATTAAGACCAGCTTACCTTACCTATTGCTCTCATAATATATGTTCTATGATAACTGAACAGAAACAACAAAACCTTCATAATAATCACTAATAAGTTTTATTATATCAAATGTTTAGGACATTCGAGATCGCTCAGCCCATTTAGCCTACCATGTGCACAAAAGTGGCCATAAAACATCAACCATCGATCTCAGGATAGAGTTCACCCAGAAAGAGATGGCTAATTATCCTCAATAATAATAATTAAAATATGGTCATGTATAATGAGAAAAATATCGGAAGTCTAATAAAGGTTTAGTGTTATATTTCATATTCCTACATACAATTTCCATTTCATGTTTCAGACAAATGCCTAAATATGTTTATATATTTCTGTTATAGATTTCTACTAACAAATATTTGATTTTATTTGCCCATTAATTTGTTTTGATAATGAACCAAGGTGAGTGACAAAATATGGTGAAGAGTGTAATAGAATTTTTGTTAAGCAAGAGCAGATGTGGGGTCAATTTAATTCCGGAATTGAAATTAATGGCAATTCCAATGTTTGAATTGGAATTGTTTACTTTAAAAAAATGGAATTCGAATTGATCAATTTGGAATTGGAATAGAAGTTTGCTACAAAAAATTCATTCCACAAATTAATTTAACATTTCATTTTTTAATTCAGAAAGATTTCTTCCATGACAATCCTACTTGGAATATAAACTATTCGGAGTAGGTATTCGAAATAGATACTCGGAGTGGGTATTCGGAGTACCAACTCATGGTAAAAAAGGGTATGTAAAAAATGGAATTGATAAATTTGGAATTAAATTGGAATTGCTCAATTTGATGTGGAATTGGAATTGACCAAATGGAATTGACCCCATGTTGGAGGTACAGACTTCTCATGTGAAGGTGGCTTCCTTGCCTGTAGCTAACTGCTCTTGGGTGTTTTTATGCACTAAAACCAATTAAGAACTGGGTATTTACTCACTCACACAGTCCAGCATGATTCTTGAGAACTGTTTTCCTGCAAGGTTCATCCTTATTTAAATCCTTCTGCTCAATCACTGGACAAGTCTTTTGCTTTTTAGTGCCATGGTCATCCACCAGGAATGATATGCCATGATTCTGATGAAAAAAATACTCAAGACAGTGAAACCTGTTTAGCAAATGCTGACCTGCCTCAAAAGGGAACCTACCCGTCTTAAAGGATTATTATCTCAGCAGACTATGTAGTGTTCAATTTAATTCACTAACTTTTCCTAAAGATATGAATTAAAATGTAACCTTAATTTAAATTAGCATATACACTGTCTACTCAGGGTATATAGTAATATGTAAAGCTATATAATGCGATAATCCATGTTTCTGTGCAGCAAATTATCACAATACCATCATGTTGGAGAAAATATTGTGAATTAAGAACGTACTCAGCTTACCAAAAGCAGCTTCTTTAATTTGTCAACAGGTTCACTACGTAAATAATACAAACAGCTACGTGGATGATGACAGTGAAGACCAAGATTGGCACACGTCTCTAGAAAGGTACACTCCTAGTGAATAGAGTTAAAATAAGTACAATAATCATACACTTGCCAAAAAAAATGGCAAACATTATTCACAAAGAATGGAAAAATGGGCTACAATGCACACAATAATGCAACTAGGTCGGAGTCCACTCAAGTAACATCTGCACTCCTTGCATTTAGCACCATTATCACTCTGTTAGCAAAACTCTGTTAGCAAAACTCCTGCCATCATCAGACAGAAAGGTCAATACAATTTTTCTCAGTGTGCCAGCGGTACGCAGCCAGTGGAGCGGAGCGGGGTCATTAGCGGTGTTAGGGCCAATTGTAGATAAACTTGGCATAGACCCACCCATCAAATAAAAATAAACTGAATCAGTTCTTACTAAAATGGCATCAATGATCAAAACAAAAAGCAAGTAACTATTAACTGTTCAAAAGTTTATAAAAAATACTAACCATTTTTAACTATATGTGCAGTTTTATAATGTTTTAAATGTAATTGTTTGTCATTTGCTGCATAATTAGTAAATAAGTAAGTACTAGTAAGTAAATAAGTAATAGGGAAATAAGTATTTGTTTCCAATTTTATAGTGTACACATATTGTAATTTAACAATGTATAATACAGGTAGTCATCAACTTATGACCTATGCAACTTACGACTGTTCGACTTTATGACCTGCAGTACGACTTAAATATGATTATAATATCATCACACAGTATAATATATGTACAGTAATTATGACATAGGCAGATTTACAACCAGATCAACTTACGATCAGTCGGTCTTAACTAATCAAGGTCATAAGTCGATGACTACCTGTACATGTATAGAAACGGGTGGGGGGAGGGGGCAATGTAGCTGAATCCATTTTCCCATTGACCCCTAACTCATCATAAATAAATGTTTCAACTAAAAAACTGCAGTTAGTGTATTTACAGATGTGGTCATGTGTTATTGATAAATATGGAAATGTGAGGCTATATTATATATATATATATATATATATATATAAATATTTGTATATTTTATTGATTTTTGTGCTGGGTTTTGTTAATTATAAGCTCGCATCTGTTTCATGGTTTCCGCAGCCAAGGAAATATTATTTTCCAGGACTTATCCCAGACAAAATTACCATTTTCCAGAATCAAGATATAGGTAAAAAATATATTTTATTCAATGTATGATTGATTATTGACATTTTTTTTGGATACAGCCTCCTCCTCCTCACCCCTTCTAGTTATCTGATCCACCCACTTTTATCTAAATTTGAACTAACATGGACTATCAAGACTATCTTCCGACACTCTTTTTCTTCTACAATCCAAGTTTTCTTCTACCAGCATAATATTTATTCATGGGCTTTTTTGTTTTAAGTGGATTTTTGTGACAGGCAATACTTTTTCCAAGACATTTCCTGATTTTATAAAGCAAACGTTCTAGGACACTGAATGGCCTAAATTGTGCCGATGTGTCGTTAAACAACATTCATCCATCCATCCATTCTGATTTTATAAAATTCGAGGACATTTCCAGGACATGGAAAATGAATTTGCTATTTTCCAGGTTTTCCAGGATGCGTTTCCAGGATGTTGTTTTCAGTGTTCTAGGTTTATATTTGTGCATTTAAATGTGGAACTCTAGGTTTTAAAAAAAAGAACAGATCATTACTTCTGCTACCGCTATTACACCATAACTGTAACAAATTAACGCAATCGGCTCTATCCGTGGCTAGTAGTACCTCTCCTCTATAAAATGTCTTGTTACATCCGCTGCAGAACTCATGATGACACCGACTGCACGTAAAGTGTATACAGCCACCTTTGGCAATGGCGTAACTATAGTGGCATCTGGGACAATCTGTAACGGGCAGAAAACGACAACAGAAATAAAAATAATACTAAAATCAATAACACTACATGAATAACATAAATGATAACAATAATAAAATAATAATCATTACAAAAATAACAAATAACGGTAAGAACAACAAAAATAACAACAAAAACTAAAATAAACAACAAGCGACTGTGTTATTTTTATTGTTATTTTCTATTATTTGTTGTTATTATATTTTTGTTATTTCTGTAATTGTTATTGTAATATTTTTGGCTTTTATTTGTTGTTGATGTTTCAGTTGTTGTTGTTATTGTTACCAAATATAACAACAATGAATAATAAAATAACAACAAAAACTACTATAATAAGAACACCAACAACAGTACTATATGACAATCACAACAACAACAACAACAACAACAAATATCAAGAGCACAACAACAGCAGAGTGCTGATATTCCATACAATTTGTTTTTTTATCAGCGAGATCAAAAACTCAGAATGTTTAACTTTCTACTACGGCACAGTTCACGATTGGTTTACGATGTGCATTCAGCGTGTTATCCTTCTTATAAATAAAAAAACCCACCAAGGACGTAACAGTCTATTTATCATTTATTTCCTAAACGCTACAAACAGGTAAAATAGTGGCAATTATCTGATCTTCTGAAGAATGTATCTAGGTAAACTTTACCAATAGGAATTGTTTGCATAAAGATAAGCTGCATTATTGGATGTAATTATAATTAATTCAGATCATCATATCATCACCAAATCATCCTTCTAACTAATCATGATACTGGCTAATTAACCTCGTAGACGTTCGTGATTGTTTGGAAAGCAATTCGCCGACTAGGTCTGCCTTGCGTAACAAGATGATGACGATGATTGATGTTTTACAGGCACTTTTGTGCACGTGGTAACCTCCAAAGGTAATGAAGCGAAGTGAAAGATGAAACACCCTTCAAATATGCCCATGCCAAGATTCAGACCCAGGTGGTAGTGCTCTGTGGTCCAATGTACTACCAGTTAGACCACGGTGGCGCCTGCCTCGCTTATAAAAGTGAAATATATTATATTGTTGTTTACTAGTGAAAATCTCACCTATACTCCAGTCTTGTATAAGGTTAGCTGCATCAACTGTCGGCTTAGCAGGTACTCTCCAAGATTTAATCCTTGCAAACTCCTCACAGGTTTGGCCGGCATGCTGATCCTCCCACTATAATTAAAGAATGCTAATATATAATGTTTACCCTAGAGACATAATAATTATAAATTTAATGAAGTAATTAAAAATAAACATGTCCACAAATATTCCAATAGAAGGTATTTTAATAGAGTTATTTCGATATATGGATTGCAAGCAAAAATTTGCTGTGACTGAAAATTAAAATTATACACATTTATCACATCCTGGTTACGTGTCAGAAAATAGAAAACATTTTTATATAGGGGGAAATTTCCAATACAATTCTTACAGCACAATATTCTATATAATGAGATGGTGCTTGAACGGCAAATATTTAAATACTAATCCAAATATAGCTTATAAATAACAATAAAACTAAATTATAATCCAAATATTGACCAATAATAGCTACATTGTCATGATCATACCAAACGGATATTACTTATTTGACTCCAGCATCATAAAGCATAACTGTGTTTTGTAAAGAGTCTGAATAAATGTGAAATTGTTCTGAAAAATTCTGAAACACATTATTGTGATAAATCATATTCAAGGCCATAATCTATTTTTCCATTTTTTTGGGGGGGTGAATGTAATACTAGATGATGATTGATGTTTTACGGCCACTTTTGTGCACAAGGTAGGCTAAATGGGCCGAGCAACTTCCAAAGGTAATGAGACGAAGTGAAAGACGAAACAACCTTCAGATATGCCCACGCCGGGATTCGAACACGGGTGGTAGTGATCTGTGGTCCAGCACGCTACCGCTAGACCACGGAGGCACCCTGAATGTAATACTAACTTGGTTGGCCTATTTTGCACTGCCAGTACAGGTGAGTAACAATGTTAACTGAACAGAACTAATTCAGTTGTCATCTCTAATTACAGAAGTTCTTTTGACCATATGGACAATATACTGACAAACGACGTCGAAAGTCTGTTATATTATTTATGAAAAAAAATCCATATTTTGACAGCTGTAATTAACACTTAAAGGGTACTCTTTACACTGTTGAGAAAATGTTTCTAATTATGCTTAACATTTAATAGAGCTGGTAATACCATACTGCGTTGTAGAAGAGTGGATTAAAAGGCATGAGGACATTAGTACTCTCTACTCATGAGTTCACTGAGTGAATTATATGAACTGTAACTGATAGCTGCTAGATATGGGGTAATCCTCTGGCTGTTAATTACAGCTGACACATATATTATTAGTCATGACTACTTGTTTTTGTGGCAGGCAAAGCCAAATCCAATTAATCGTAATGATGATGATGATGATTGATGTTTTTCTGCCACTTTTGTGCACATGGTAGGTTAAACGGGCTGAGTGACCTCCAAAGGTAATGAAGCGAAGTCAAAAATGAAACACCCTTCAGATATGCCCATGCCGAGAGTTGAACTAATGTGGTAGAAATCTGTGGTCCAATGTGCTACCAAGTAGACAACAAACAGAGTCCCCCACAATTCATTGGAATGAACTTTCACATTATTAGGTATGGTTCAGTTACAGTTTATAGTTCTAAACTTCTATTTATTTTCATGATATTTAATATCTGCAGTGATCGTATGACCACAGAACTGTCAGTATCAAACAAAAGACGATACGTCTATTGTACATGGGCCTTTAGAAATTATTTGTGTTTTATGGCCACTTCTCTTCGCACAGTAGGCAAGTTAGCCCAGGTGCTCGCTAAAGACCAGAAGGTGAACTAGAAGATGAAACACCCCTCACATTTAAAACAGACATACCACTCTGATCCTAGAGCCCTGGAACCAAACATGTTACCATACATAAACTTATTCTGAAGCTGTACAGAATTGATTAATATATGCATATCAATAAGTTCAGATTGACAGCAAAGGGAATATCACAGTTACAAGAAAAATCTGTAATTTACATTAAAATACAATTTATGCATCATTTATGTTTAACTTGTTCCGGTCTATAAATTGGGGGGGGGGGACTGGTAGGTATCTAATGGCTGCTGAATTAGCTGAACAGTTTTTATTCGTGACACTCAAGTCTCAGATCTTACAAAATTAACAAACCAATCTTTAATCAATCCATCACCATTATGTTCAAATTTTATTTATCTATCACTAACCCATATATAAACAAAGTATCTTAATTGGTAAATGTTATTTCTTTTCTCAAACTAACGATCCATGTATTAATCATACATTCTAAACCAACAGAGCCAGCATACAAGTCTTATGGGAAAGATGTTAAGTCTTAATTGATTTATGGGTGTTAATGATCGAGTCTGAACTCCTGTAGCTAAACAAGATCCACCTGCATATACATCATTTGGATAGGCGGGTTAAGATTTGGAGTTAGCGAAAACGATTTAATAAAACACCAACACAAAAAAGTCAATTAGTGTCACACTTCTAGAATTTTTTTTAAAAGATGTAGCACGACGCAGTGCTTACCGGATTTCGATCATTTCCAACATTAAAGCGGATAAAAAAATCTTAGAGGAATTCTGTTTTCTCCGATGATGTTTTAATTGTACACTTACAGGCCTCTTACATCCAAAGCAGGTCTTTCGAGAGCACTCAGGACACTCCATAATTAAGTCACCAGGCTGCTGCCTTATGAAGATGAAACCACAGCCACAATCATCCTGTTAATTAGTTCACATACATGAACATGTATAAATAACATCATATATATATATATATATATATATATATATATCAGACATGGGGTGAATAGTTCACAATGTATTCAAATACGAATACTCTCCAATCTCATCAATACATGAATATAGAACATATTCTATAACGAATACTTTTTTAAAGTATCCATCGATATATTCATGAATACTTAGAATACTTTAAAATACCAAATTTATGCTCAGTTTTATTTGCCAATGTGTCATATTTATATAGATATTTGTATACATATTTATACACATATTTATATTCATATTTACATGCAACAAAATAACTAAAAAACATTATATACATATTATTTACATTACATACATATAATTAATATAGTATATACATGGCATACATATATACATATTAGATACAAATGTTTGCACATTATAAATCATACAAGATTACATGTAAGCTAAGTACCAGAATCCAAAATTTATCAATTCCAATTCTGGAATTGATGGTCAATTCCATTTCTAATTCTGGAATTGATCATTTAAAAAAATGGAATTGGAATTGATAAATTTTGAATTGGAATTGAAGTTTCCTACAAAAAATTAAATCCACAAATTAGTGTATGTAGGTAAAAAGAGTCAGTAAAAAACGGAATTGTAATTAATACATTTGGAATTGGAATTTATAAATTTGATGTGGAATTGGAATTGTAAAAATGGAATTAACCCCATATCTGCTAAGTACTAAATAGTCCATTCACGTACATATAATCTTGTGTGGTGTAGATTATGCAAATATTTGTATAATATGTATATTTTGAATGTTTCACACTGACCGATCAATTTTTAAATGTCAGGGCGAAACATTCGATCATCATTGCTGAAAAGGTGCGCTACTAGTGCAGAAGTCGCTGGAATACCTAGGTAGCACAGTCCCAATGTTGACAATGCTGGGAAGTCTTGCTTGTTCATGTGCCAGTACTCCATTGGATTAATGCCTTCCAGAATGCTTGGAGATCAAAGATATTTATCCATCTCACTGTATAAATATTTCTCTAGCCTTGCCAATCCTTGCCTTAACATCTGCATGTGTACTACCCAGATTTCTCTTCAATTTCATTTCCTTCCAGTTTGACTGGCTCCATGCTGGCTGCATTTACTTGGAGAATTTTGGTCTTGCATTTATGTATATTTAACCCCACTCATGAAGAGATGACTGCCAGTTCATTTGTCTTCTCCTGCATCTGTTGATGGCTGTGAGACAACAGTCCCAGGGCACCGACAAAGTCCAGGTCTTCAAGTTGCATTTTTAGTGTCCACTGGATTCCATTTCTTCTCTGCTTTGTGCATGTCTTCATAATCCAATCAATGACCAGAAGGAAGAGGAATGGGTACAACAAGCAACCTTGTCTAAGACCAGTCTTCACTTCGAAATGCTTCGTTAGTTGTACACCATGTATTACTCTGCTGCCTGTTCTTTCGTAGCTGTTCTTAATCCAATCACACCTGGCACCATATAATGGACCAGTTGTCAGTCAGGTAGTTTTCCCAACCGTTCGCTAGGTGCAGCACCTTTTTGCCATATCCAGTGAGGTTGGCCAATGAGAGACATTGAAAACAACATACAAATCCTATGATTTAGTCCTAGTACGGAATATATAGATAGATATCTACCTTTTTCTCACCAGACTGGCCCACATATACATGAAATAGGGAATAACATGAGTTTGAAAACCGGAGTTTTACAAAGAATATTCCTGCGGCCATGTTTATAATGGAAAGTATATAGGGCCTATGGGAGATCCTGGACAACTGTGTTTGTTTACAATTATTAATGGCTAGTTAACATCAATGACATACACTTAAAATTAAAAGGAAATAGATTTTCTATTTACTTAAACGGTATTCCATCCAAAAACAATAGTCAATCACATACAAGATTTTATAATTGGCAGTAACTGGCAGATTATTAAAAGGCGTTTTCAGTGTTGTTGACCAATCAGCCTGTCAAACCACATGCTACTTGAGGGGGGGGGGTCTATCAGAGGCAGTTTAGCAAGGGGTGGTACAAAAATATATATTCAGACATAATTTCCATTTGTACTGGTATGTTTTCCCTGATGGTCAACATTGAGCAACGAAGATGACAAAATTGATCCCACACACATGTGGATGTCTGGCAATGCCATTTATCATGACTTGTCGCAGCGAATGATGGCCGATCTGAGTTAATTATCTTATCTCGTTTACGTACCTTTTTGATGTTTTAAGATTTTTTCACAATAAAATTGCCTGTAATGGGTGTCAGGTCGATTTTGGTTTCAGAAAAGGGGTGTTTTTTTTCTCTACATGTACGTATCAGTGTCTGGATAGATCTGGGAGGTGGAGCACCAGTTGTTGACCTCCCTGAAAGTCGGTACAGTACCCCCAAGGAATGTTTGTCCGGATCTGGCAACTAAGCCATTGGATGTGAGAATATTCTGTCCCTGTGTGTAGTATGTGGCATCTTTGAGAGTAGTCAAAACTTTGCATAGATATTGAAGAAGATTGCAATCATGTGCAGTCAACTTTGTTGTACCTAAGATATCCAGTTTATCTTGTCGTACTTTCAGTGCTTTTAGTGCTTTTGTTATTGATAGATATTTATGAGAAAATAATTCATACACATATTCATGAAACCTTCGTGAAAGTATTCAGAATCTGAATACTTTAGAAAGTATTTGAATACAAATACTTTGCCTTTTTTCCAAAGTATATGAATACTGTGAAGTTTGTATTCTAATACAATGAATACAAATATCCCATGTCTGATATATATATATATATATATATATATATATATATATATATATATTACACTCATTATTAGCTGGTTTAAAGAAAACAACAAAACAGGTTTATGATAGAATTCACATGCTGTCACTAATTAATCAATGGATGAACTCACATTACAGATTCATCACACACACACACACACACACACAACTACAGAGAGAGAGAGAGAGAGAGTGTGTGTGTGTGTGTGTGTTTTACATACATATGAACACCATCTGAAGTTAGGATCTTCCATCAAACTCCAGTCAGTGAGTTTCTTTTCAAACAAATATACATCTTCCTTGCTTAAGAGCTTCTTGAGCTAAAACAAAAGAACAAAAATCACGTTATTTATTCTACACCAGAAAGTTTTCTATACCGAACAACTCACATCAAAGATTAAATTCTGTCACTCGCTTCACTACAATGGCAAAAAAACACATGCCATTGGTCAGTAATTCTACCATCATCTACATACTGACCATGAGTAGGAGTAACTGTAGGTGCTGCTCAAACTCTTCACGATTGTTCACATCTGGCTTTCCACATTTAGGACACACCATGTGGCGGACCGGTTTTTCTCGGATCACCAATACAAAATATTGCTTGAAGCATTCTATACACATCTTGCACTGACAAAAGCTCAACATCAGGATCTATTAAATAAAAAATCCTGCACTACATACAGCTTCCAACAGTGGTGTTGTGTATGAGTGTGGAGCCCTGGCTAGGTTTTTCATAATTGCCCATCTAAAGTTAAGTTAATTAAGGATGACTTGAGGAGGTTTACTGGTAACTAAAATAGAATGGCACGCTGGAATCAAGTTCAATTTATTCACATCATAAGGTTAAAGCTTGTACAATGAAACCAGTACAATATTGAATAACGGAGTATAAAAAAAATACAGCCTACATTATCAGGGTTCATACACATTTTGACATCTCAGATTCCAGGACCTTCCAATGTCAAATTCAAGGACCCTTTCACTAATTCACCAACCTTTAACGCGCAAAGATACACCCATATTTCAGAAGAAGTGTAACAACTGAATTCCTGTATGCTTATGATTAGAAATATAGATCTATATGTCCAAATTCCAGGACTTTCCAGGTTTTCAAGGACCTGTGTGAACCCTGATTATGAAATAAATCAAATAAATAATAATGCCTACATAAATAGCATGCACACACATGCACACACATACACGTGTATACATTCACCAAGAAGATAATGAGAAAAGAGACATGTTACTGTTTCATTATGATGTTACTATAACAAATGTCATTGGACAAATTACCATAACAAATGTCATTGGACACGGAGCTCTCATTCTAGAAGAACGATGTGTCGAGCCAGGGTTAGCACAGTTAGAGTGTAGGACTCGTAGTTGAAGGGTCATGGGTTCGAGGCTCCGGGAGCTGCAATGCTGTAATGTGACGACTGGTTCACTCATCCATGAAAATGGGAACCTGGCATGACGAGATGGCTACGTGCATGTTTGTGTAACGCTTTGCACCTTTAATGACAGTATGCATTGTATGCTCGCTTGGGAGTTGAGATATGTGCTGGATTAGAACAGGCCCGAGTCGGGGATAATAATTCTGTAAAGCGCTTTAGACCAGCTATATAGCTGGATAGGGTGCTATATAAATGTCACGTATTATTAGTATTATTATTATTAAGTAACTCCCCCATTGGAGGCTATACATCATCAAGAAGCTAATATGGTCTAAAGCTAGACTACAATTGATTTAACCATGATCAACAGTTTTTATTTCATTGACTGGTTAAATTTTTTACATGATATTTACACAGGGCATTCTATAGAAGGGTCTTGTTTCCGGGGACTCCGATATCCACATGACGCTTGCATCAACCTGACTCGACTTTGACAGATATTTATTTGTGTAAGAAAATTGCATAAAGTTCTCTCAGCCACTTCTGACATTTTGGAAATGGTACCGTCAGGTGGCTGATGATGATTGATGTTTTATGGCCATGTTTGTGCACATGTTGGGCTAAATGGGCTGAGCGACCTCCAAAGGTAATGAAGTGAAGTCGAAGATGGCACACCCTTCGGACATGCCCGACGCCACCACGATTCGAACTCGGTGGAAAGCAACCATTTCTCACATACATGTATACACGTTTTACGTGAAATGTTTATAATTCTTCTCAGATTTGAATTTTTTGGTTTGGGATTACTTGAACAACTTGTGCATTACAATCTGAATAAACCAAACAGCGGGAATCTTAACCTCCATCATTCTTCAGAAAATGAAAGTCTAACTTGACCATTAAGTGCAAATACCGAAGTATGCAATGCCGAAGCTTACGAACCTTGCTAGCTGGAAACTGTCTGGCACAAATAGCACAATCTTGTTGGATGTACGAAAGTGCCTTCATAACATTACCACAGTTTCTAACCGCCTCAATCACATCAGCCAGTGTTACCGATTCGGACAAACTCTGACGTTTCTTCCAGATAAGCAGGACACTCTTGGCCTTGTCGACGGTGTCCAGTTTGAACTCGGACATCAAGATGTGGACACGTTTCTGCAGATGAAATCAATTTTGCTAGTATCAATCAACACAATCGACAAAGATAATGTTTTCAACAAAAACCAAAAACAAACAAGACGCTGAAATATTACTACTTTTTTGCTAACCATTTTAGGCAGTTTTTCATCAGCAACTAGATGATAAGATTTGTCACTAATGAATTTCTCATAGTTGGTATAGTTCTGGCTGTCCTCCTCCTGCCAGATGTGATTCAGCATGTCTAACGATTTCAGTGGCTTGAATAATTCTAGTGACGCCTTGGCTAGATCACCGTGACTCTCATTCATGGCACTGACCACGAGATCCTTTTCATCTTTAGTCGGCAAATTAGGGAGTGCAACGTTTGTGAGGAGTTCTTCATACTGGAAATGGAATGGAAGTTGATTATTTCACATGCACAACAAATGGAGTCCTCATCGTGAATTTCTATTTCACTCATCAGATGGTAGGCTGTGAAACAATATCAAATATTGGTGATAAGTAGAACTGATTAGACAGACATCCGAGCTTGATGTGAGAAGCCAGGTTATTTCACGATCCATTATCAATGCTAACAGAATCCGTATGAGCAGCATACGCATACAACCTACTCGTTTACATTACAAGCAAGGTGCAGAGATTCAATATATATTCCAATCAACCAATAATAATAATAATAATAATAATAAAATAACAATAATATAGCTGTAATAAGGTACCCTTACTAGCAGAAACCATTCAAGGGCTCAATGAAAAACGCTAATATAATTAATACGTCTAATGTTCAATTAAAAATAACAAGTGGTGGATACGATTTTCCGAAAACTGTAATTTTGAACAGGTGAATATTGAGAACAGATTAAAAGATTTCCAACTAAAAATGCACTTTTTCTTCAGCAGTCTGCTGCACAAAGTGAGTGCTATACAGCGAATAAACAATCGACAGATAACTTGAACCAACTATACAAACTGTACCATTCTAAGTTTACTGAAGTTGTTTTGATTTTATAATCAGATATGCTATATAATGTTGAATTACAATGGTCTACATGATGATGATGATGATTGATATTTTATGGCCACTCTATGCACCTCCAAAGGCAATGAAGCAAATTAAAGATGAAGCAGCCTTCAGATATGCCCACGCTGGTTAGACCACTGGGAGGCGCCCTCAACAGTCTAACTGAGACATAGCAAAGGCACAGACAACTGTTTCTTGCATCGGGATTGCTTTTAATCAGTACATGTTCTTAAGATGTTAACCCTGTATACTGATGCTACAAAATAAATCATCTCTATGTGGTTTAAAAACCTTTTAAAATAATCAGTTGTTTTCAATTTTGTTAAACATTTTGAGCAGTTATCCAAAAACACATGAATAATGTGTACAACTACATGACAGCAATACAACCGAGATAAAAGTACAGGTAGTCATCGACTTATTATCTTGATTGGTTATGACCAACTGGTGGTGAGTTGATCTGGTCATTAGTCAGCCTACGTATGTGTCCCTTACATATAACCATCTTTAAGTCATACCACCAGTCATAAAGTAGAACAGTCATAAGTTGCATAGATTGTAAGTCGATGACTACCTACAAATTCTAATTCAGATCCATATGCTCCACAGAACTGGTTGTTGAAGGACTATACATCCATAAAGTCATCAAAAGACAGATGCTGTAACAGGTAAACCAGATGCATAAAATTAAGGTTTCTTCAGTTTGCTCCAATAAGAACCAGTGCTCACACATATCCCTTCCATACTTTATAGTAACCACTGCAGATACACTGCTATTTTTCTCGTATATGGATTTTCTTTCAAAGGGCTGCTAGGTGTAGAACAGCAATTATTTTCAGTTTTTGAAAAAAAGTAGCTTACAAATGTCTACATAGTTTTATTAATGAGCTACTGCTCACAACAATATACACTTTGAACAAAATATTCCACCATTTATCCCATTGCAGAATTGTATTTTGATGTCGTTGACTCATGGGAAAATAAATAAGGTACTTTGGCTACATTTTTACTTATGGAAGATTTCAATAGCATGAATCAAAAAAAAAGTTAATTAAATTACATTTATACACTATCTGAGGTGTGGCTTTAAGTTGGGTTCAGAATTATCTTAATAAATCAAAAACAGTTATTCAATATGTATCCTATGATTTGCATTCTCAATAATACAAAAAGGGACTCAGTCCTAGGGCCTCCACTTTTTGTTTTCTACACCAAAGATCTGCCAAACTGTCTGCAATACCTGATGTGTATTTTATTTGCTGATGACATCACCGTTTATTTAAAAATAATACAATTTGCTTAATTATGATCTAAATAAACTTACAGATGGCTTCAGTGAAAATAAATTCTCCCTAAATGTTGGAAAAACAATGTACTTACTTTTAAACTAATTTAAATAATAATATTGCCATAAACAATTACAAAATAAGCAGTGAGCCTGAAAGAATCGAAAAAGAATTCAAGACACTGAACTGCTAGGTTTAAGGATAGATGCACAACTATGATGGACTGCAAACTAAATACAGTAGGCCCCCATTATACCACTGTCTGCTATAACAAGAAATTGAATATAACATGGTCAGACCTTGGACCCTGATTCCTGGAATCCACAACGGAGCATTTTTATGAGAAATGGCATGATATCCGCCACAGACAAATTTTCAAGATAATTCGAGTGTGTTTTCAGTATGTAATTCACACGTAAAAACATAGCCAACGGCCACAACTTATCCATGAGTAGGTCGATATGTTGTGGACCCCAACAAGGTGTTATAACTGGAGGCTACTGTATGCTCAATCTAAATTCTCTAGTTAACTACTGGTATATGCCATATGAACAATCAAGCATATCTCTCCTACATCACAGTTAAAAACTGCTTACTATTCAGATGTTTCCATATCTTGAATATAGTCTGTTTTTATGGGAGTCTGCTTACAATATCTTAAACTTCTTGAAATAATACAACAAAAATCTATCAGATTAATTAATTAACTCCAATTACAGTGATCACAAAAAAAATCTAAAACATTTAATATATTACCTCTTTTTAATATACAGTCAGTCCCCATTATACTGTGGTTCGTTATAATATGAATTTGGATATAACATGGTCAGACCTTGGACCCCAAATCATGGCATCCACGACAGAGCATTTTTATGTAATATTTCAAAATAATTTGAACACGTTTTCACAGTTTATAATTCACACATAAAACCCCATAGCCATGTATATATATATATATATATATTATATGTGTGTGTGTGTGTGTGTGTGTGTGTGTGTATTACACACTGTCAATTTCATGTTTTAAATATTATAATAACCCACCAAATAGTTTAAGTAATATATTTACACTGAATCATGACATTAACAATTACAAAGTGCAACATTAAGATGATTTCTATATCTTATCCAGACTTAATGCCTTGGACCAAAATTGTGGAATAAAACATTTCAAGAAATAAATAAAAATCTAAGAATATTCATATTTTCAGTAGAAAAACAAAAAGACCCTCATTACATTATATAATTTTTTTTTCAGATTAACATACACGTGTCCTCTTTGTTTACATCATTTATATAGAGATAGTTTTGATGACTGTGGTGTAGCAGTTCATGGGATTGTAATAGGGATCCGAGTTGTTTATGTCACAGGTTTTACACGGACGGACTGACCGACCTACCGTCCGACAGACAGAGAGAGATATATAGTGTATGTCATACCGAAGTAAGAACCTGATAGTTATTGTGAATTTCATGGGGAGGTATACCAAAAACTGTATTTAATATTTAATGCACATACGCATGCCACACACATTCACCATATACAATTCTTGAAATAAATCTGATTCAATGCAAAATCAAATTATCTTTGTTACGGAAACAGCCCATATTGAGACAATTGTTATCATCTGTTTTACTAAAACTCAAATTACTAGCTCTAGCTAGTAAGGGCAGGGAGACACTGAAACATTGGTAAAAGGAATGTAAACCTTTAGGTAAGAATTTCAACCCTAGTGACTCGTTTCCCTAGGCAGTCGTCTTTTAGTTACGTTTCCCACGCGTGAAAACAGCTCGCTTGCTCCCTGCCTCCCTCACTCTAGCTCACTCACTCACTCACTCTAGCTCACTCACTCACTCACATACTCATTGCTAGTAAGTGCACTTCGTTAAATTTAAATAATCAAAATCATCATTAAAGAGCGCAATTATTTGAACAATCAATAATTTAGACATCAATCACTTATGACTAATATGATCCTATATCTTTGGTTTAACACAGAGTATTATCCAGTTAAGGAATTAAATATCACACCTGTTGTTTCCACGTTGCTGAAGCCATACCGCTGGCTCTGTTGGCATCACCGCTTGCTTGTATTAAGGCTAACCTGGCTTCCTCTTTAGATAACTGTGCTGCGGGTTCAATAGATTTCAGATCTACGTTAACTGAGCTGATTACGGTGTCCACCAAAGAATTCCAGACTGTTTTCAGCCACTGACTAGGATCCGTATCGCCACTGAGCTGGTTGGCGATCTCAAACTCCTCAACAGTAAAGTAGGCTTTATCAGCTTCCTGCAAAAATAGCCTTGTCAGTATTTGATAACAATAACACATGGGAACTGTAAAATGATTATTTAGTTCTACGGCCATTTTTGTGCACACTGGATGGTAAATGGGTCTAGCAACATCCGGAGACGATGAGGCAAAATGAAAGATGAAACAGCCTTCACACATGGCATGCCATTGATGATTGATTTGAACCCTGGGGTTATAGAGGTCAATGGCCAACACCAGCCACCTGTTATTGTAATCACTAATAAAATTCATTCACGGATAAAAGGTATGTGTCCTGACAAAAGCAAACAGATATCATAAAAAATAGCTTCATTTTATCATGCACTCTAACAAAAAGATGGCATCTATTTGATTTGAACTTGAACACGGGTCAGCCAAAGGATTGTAACATCAGAAGTACAATCCTTTGGTTGACTCATGTTCAAAGGAATGTACTTCTGCTGTGAGATATCTCACATCAATGATAATGACTGCAACATTTCCAGATGTAACATATTACCATCAGAGTTGGTCAAACTAAAACCTAATCCTTTCCGATCAAAGCCAAAATAAGTTATGGAATTTTTTACCTCAAAAAAAGAGTTACTTACCTTCAGCTTGTTCAGCAGGTTGAAGGCGGGATCATCTTTATGAGATGAGGCCAGTCTCAAAATGGATGATCTCTGCTGACTACGATCATAATGTATTCCTCCTTTACCAGATTGCAGGTTACCATCCAGTTTGGCCAGAAGTTCTCCGTGGGTTGATGACTGAGCTGATTCTGAATAATGCCTCTGCATAATGGCCAGATTATCCAACTGGTCCAATACTTTGTCTGACTTTCCAGTTGATGACATAGTCCACAGCGGTGGGGGACTCGGTAGGTCACGATGGCATACATCACCTTCCAGCAGGACTGGATTATCGCTAGTTCTACAGCATTGTACGCATACACGTGAACCTTGTACATTGTGAAATGTACAATGTTCACACTCCCAGGGCTGAGGCCAGCCTGTTTTCCATGAGTCTGTACTAGAATTTGGTAGTGATGCTGATTTCTTCATTCTTGGTTTAGGCTTTGGTGAAGATGGCGCTACTGAGAATGACTGACTTGGTCGCTGCGGAGGATCAAAAGAGTTGTATACCTCATTACTGATGCTAGACCAGATTTCTCTGGAGCACTGTCCAATGCTGTATTCAGCAGAGTGATAAATCTTATTATCGTCTGTTACTTGACGACCGTCTGATTTCCTCCCTGCTGAACTATATCCACTGCCAGCTGGCATTGGGATTTCTTGTGACCCCGGTAAGACCCCAACTTCAACATATTCATAAGCCGAATCATTACCATCATCAATTTCTGATGAAGGCGACTCCTCACTAATTGGTGTATCTTCTACATAAATATCTTCATAGTCACTTGGGTTGTGTGTAACAGGGACAGGAATTTCACGTTTCAGATTCTTGGCAGTGTTCGGCATTATCCTTCTGTGTGGTGAATCTTTTCGCGAATCACAGACACATGCTTCCGGCAGCTGTTCGTTTTTACCAATTTTAGACTCTCTTATTTTGTTAGATAAATTAGCATGATAGTTTGTTAGGAATGTCTGCTCCTTAAGCATCCTTATCCGCTCCTTTACTCCAATTACTTCTAGGCCGTACTTGATGCCCCCCAGTCGACATTCGATATTCTGCAACATTTCCACGACCTTGTCCATCCTTTTGGAGAGGTCATGTTCTCCTTCCAGTTTATCATTCAATTCTTTGAATGGTAGCCCATGAAGGTTTTCAGTTTGAGGACGACCGCTTACATCCTGATCTTCATTGCTGGCACCTGATCCCCTATAATTAAATGATGCATAAAGTACAAGATTTAACAGACTGAAACATGAAAAGAATGTAAATAAATAAACACGGATAAATGTATTCTTCTTTTCTTACAGTGATATTTATATTCAAATGAGGCAAATCCAATCTGCTGATGTTAACATTAATTTATAACCAGGTCAGAAAAGGTCTTTATACTGTAACTGCATAAGATCACTTATATTACTTATATTACTGACATGCAAAAGTTGATAAACAACTGAACAACTGTCTTCCTACTATCAGTATTTAGTAAAGTTCATCTATACCAAAGCACAATATGGCCAACAATAGCATATGATAAAATGTAGGATGGCATATGCTAAATTAAATATATTGAAAATTTTCATTTTTTCCGGGCAAGGACACTTTTACTTCGGGGTTCAGAAAATACCACAGATATCGAGGCTAGTGGGCACCGTACTGAGGCAACCTTTTGTCAAGTTTCCATTTTCAGTTTCAATTGTTTCATCGCCAATTTTTTCTGTTTCTACATTCATCCAATCAAAAGTGAGACCATGAGGATAAAAAGACTAAAACATTTAATTTATTCACATATAGTTAGTTAGTTAGTTAGTTCAAGAGTATAATCTCTCCAGCCAAGTTGTGACTCTGTCTAAGTTGTATTGCTCAGCTTTCTCAGGAACTCCTCATAGATGTGATGGAGTCTGTGTCCATTTCGATTGTGTATCCTGATATTTTTGGTTTGTCTGGGATATGAAACATATAAATGCATGCGTTCTTTAGGCCAGTATTTTTCGAATATTTGTTTTACAAATCAGCCGACCATAGCTGAAACTTGCCAACGGGAAATAAAATTGACTTTTATTCTTTTTATTATTATTTTCCAGCTAACCTTGTTTTTTTTCTTCAAATTGTTTATTTCAACATTAAAAATACATCATTTTAATGAAAGCAAACACATACAGAATGCTGAAAGGGAAGATGCTTGAAGCATTGCTTATACAATGCACTACCCCCCTCCCTTAACATAACATTAAAAACTTTAATGACAAATTTAAAAATAAAAAGATGTGGAAGTTTAGGACTCGGAATTCTTCCCCAGTAGCTAACCTGATATAACTCAATTAATTTGAGAAGTGGGGAAGTTTGACCACCTTACACTTCAATGATTTGATCTTAGTATGTGCAATACAGCAATCGACAATAAGTACTTTTCTACCAGTCCCTCAATGTTTAATGTTCCTAATAAGACACTGATCATGTGATTTGTGACCCAATTCAATGTTGTAACAGTTATTTATATAAGCAAAGTGGCAGGGCTTGTAGAAACCACTGGCTGTCACCTATTATGCAACTATTAAATGTAATAAATAACGAATAGGGTTTTAATGTTGTGGTCGATCCTCCCCACCTGATCGAACCTCCCCACTTCTATATCTTTTTGAAACAACAACAAATTGAAATACTACAAAATATTACCTAGCATAATGGCTTTGCTTGCTGCATACACAAAAAAAGTTTTCATTTTCCTTGGTGTATCTTTGATTAGTCGTCTGCAACTCAAGTTTAGTCTTCCTTGACCAGTGCACTGACTTGTTAAGTGGTACTCCCTGCCTGCAGTATCCATGTGTTTCAGACACCCCTCTCACATTCTGGGATATTTTGGATACTCGAATCGGAGGGTTGAATCCAGAAGTTTACGACCCGAGTGGTAAACTTCTGGATTCAACAGTCCAATTCAGACCAACCACTACATGGAATGATCCGTTTTGTCGAAGATCGCACATGTGGAATCATGCTCTTATGTTTAAATGTGTCCTGACAGTAACATGTCGATTGTTTACTTTTCACTGATAATTAATGACAAAAAGAAAATAATAAAGGTCGAAAAAACTCTTGAAGATTGTCAAATCTCAACCAACGGAAGGATATGTTATACAAAACATTGTCTTTTTTTTCAACCGACCCTATGTTTGCAGTGAATTTTATTTTATTGTCCCGACCCACCAACCCTAATTTTTGGAAGGCAAATTTTCCATAAAACAATTATTAAAAAAATAATGGCCTTATTGTGAAATGAAAAGGTTAGTGAGCAAAAGTTTAACAAAACATATTTTTTCAAAGCATGTGCTATCATAAAACAGACAGCATCTCTTCAAGAAAAAACTGGGTAAATAAGCAGCTGAATGGTGAACCACACAGATAAATCCACAAAAAACAGCTAACACTAAGATTTGAACCCTGACATGAAGGTTTGTAGTGCACTACTGTATTCAGACTGCACTACCAGAGCTCCTTCACTTCAATGGAGGAATGCTCATTACAACAACAATACAATGAATTATAATCGTAATATTAGGTTAAATGCTCACAATTACCATGTGAACAAGTTGGAGATTAAAAAAAACAGTGTTGCAGCCCCCACTTTGTGGAATAGGTTGCCAGCGGATATTAGAAATGTGTTGTCTCTTGGATATTTTAAATCTGCTCTAAAATCATAGTATTTATTGTTTAAATCGCTTATTGGGGTTTTACAGCCATATTATTTGGGGTAACATTATACAGCACCTTTAAATGGCTCCTGCTAGTAAGGGCACTTTATTAAATATACATTATTATTGTTACTATTACTATAAAAACACCCGCCATTAACATCATGGAAAATTTTAAATTACGGTGCTTCTCATCAGTTCTTAGTGATAAAAAGTACAATACAAAGTGCAGTGTTTCCCCTGGGTAAAAAGGAGCGCAAGACGGTACAGGCGAGTGATGAAGTTGCGAAGTCAGTGATGGGGACCTATTGCTACTCTATGCAAAGTATCATACAGCATGCAGTATGTAATTCTATATAAATGTTTTCCTGTGCAGTTTCAGTCTTTTTTGCAGAAGAATTTCATGCCAAGAACATAGCAATACAATAGAAATACAGAATGGATAGCAAAACAAACTAGGTGTACTTGTGTGTATTTGTCAGATACTCATCCGAAATAGATTTACACATTATAAATGCCAAAAAATACCTATTAAATTATTATTAAAACAATATCCTGTTGTTACATCCTTAGAGTTAGAATGCTCATTCAGGAATATGCCAATGATTTTCATGCCAAGAACATGGCTAATCAGTCCAAATTGCAGCTTTCTCTGATGGAAATGGAGCAACATAACTTGTTTATTTATGTAATTAAAAAAAAAATAATCACAGAAAACACCACTGGTAAGTGCATAACATAAACAGGAACCAGCTTCAACAAGGAACATACCACAATCTGGTCAAGGGACTACAATCTGATGTGGAGAAATTCCAATAATACTTCAGGTTGACCAGAGAATCCCATGCTACTCCACTGAAATTGTATCCTGGATCAGGACATATGGAAGCGCTCTCGCCCTTTTACATGCATTTCCATTTTTGCCATATCCACATACCAGTATATGGTATCTTAACTTAAAATACGTTTTTGCTAAATGCGTGATGTTGCAGAAATCTAAATGATTTTGTGGGGCACCATTTTATACCGCTTGCTGATGATGAAACGCTGTAAACATAAAATATTGCGATGAGGCAGTGATTTTGGCATATTTGCAGCGAATCAGTGTAGAAAATTGGTGAGGCGGGCAGCCTCGCTCGTTATTATATAGCAGGGGAAACCAGGAAGTGTACTGAATTTCAGGGCTTCAACATTTCTTTCACAACACACAGCCACACACGAATCAACCCAATTTTTTGAAACATTAAATAAAAAATAGTACGCTAGATGCAAAATATTCTGCTGAAGACAGAAAGCATACGATGCCACAGTCACATCAATTTATCTGATTTTTATAAGGCTATAACAAATTCCCAAAGTTTCCTGCCATTTGTAAATTAATGATATCCAAAAAAAATTAAGTCTTAATATTCAGTTATCTAAACCGACCCAATTCTAAGTGGCTAGTATTAAAGAAATACAGAGTAGGCATGGTTAATTTTGGTTCGTTTAAGCCTGGGTTTGTTTTGGAATTTAAAAATTCACTTGCTGGTTCATGTACACACACACTCACACACAAAACTTGTGACCATAATTAACTTCTACATTAACAACTTCATTTATACAAATAAAAGAACAGAACTTTGGAAATGTATCAATAATCAAACTGTATAAGATTTGTTCAACTACCAAACTGTAATATATGCATTGCAGAATGTGATGCCGAATACATGCCGACTCATGCCCAAAGTTCATTTTCAACTGAGTGTATTACAGCATACAGGGATGACAATCAGATCTATTTCCAGCCATGGACACACCAATGGTAGGTTTAACATTAAGGCGTTAATTCCAAAGGTAATGAAATGAAGTAAAAAAAATTAAACACCCTTCTAAGTCAGAATATGATTCACCAATGCCGCCGGTATGTGATCAACCTCACTACCAGTTAGATAATGGAGACAGCATCCAAATTATTGAAGCATCATGCCAAGTGAGAAGGACATTTATGGGAAGAGTCATAATTGTGTGCACTAACTTTAATCCCTGACTGCGAAAGGTTAAAGGGAAGCAATAGTCCATAGCAGTTAATCGAAGATGCAAATCTGAACTTCGGTAATTAATCTGTTATAGTTGAGACTGTTCATTCGAACAGACAAAGGGAACATTCAGTGCTAAAACTTTCACCTTTTCCCATGAAAGATCACAACAGAACATCTATTCGCCCTTCCGAGTTGGCGTGGTTTTGGCTGCGGCAATGGATGTCTCTTATGTTGACGTCGTTTAACATGAGCATGCCAGCTACAATCACAGCCATCACAGAGAAACTTGTTAGTGTCACAGGTTGAACAAAAAAATGTGGCAAGAGTCTTACTGCAGAGATCACAATCTGGAAAATCAAATGCAAAATATCATCAGTACAAATCAGCTAAGATGCTAAACTACGAAGAGAGTGGAAGGGAGAAACACTGGACTTTAAGCAAACATGGAGTCAATTCAATTCCAAAATTGCAATTAATGGGCAATTCCAGTTCCAATTCTGAAATTGGAATTGCTTTTTTAAATGGAATTTAAATTGATAAATTTGGAATTGGAATTGAAGTTTGCTAGTAAAAAAAATTAAATCCACAAGTTAATTTACCATTTAATTTTTTATTTCACAAATATGACAAACCTACTTGGAATATAAACTACTCAAAGTAGGCATTCCAAGTAGGTACTCGGAGTAGGTACTTGAAGTACCTGTTCATGGTGAAAAGTAGTAGGAAAAAAATTAAATTGATACATGTGGAATTGGAATTGTTAAATCTGATGCAGAATTGGAATTGACCAAATGGAATTGAGTGGAAGTTTGCTAGCAAAAACAATTAAATCCACAAATTAATTTTTTAATTCAGAAATATTTCTTCCATGACAATCCTACTTGGAATATAAACTACTCGAAGTAGGTGTTTCAAGTCGGTACTCTAAGTACCTACTCATGGTAAAAAATAGTAGGTAAAAATGGAATTGGAATTGATACATATGGAAATGGAATTGATAAATCTGATGCGGAATTGGAATTGGCCAAATGGAATTGAGTGGAATTGGAATTGACTAAATGTAATTGACATTAAGTATCTACTACTTAGTGAAAATGATGACAATGAAGTGGGAAAGTCTGTCTGGCGCAGTCTGCTAAAATCAAGAAATAACTTTATAAAATGATCCTACAAGTTACCTGGAGACTGTACCATCACCTCTTTGTTACCAGTAGCAGTGGCTTGCATTGCTGATACTGATGGCTTAGTGTCACCGTTAGTGGTATTCCTGTTTGACAACATGCTCAAACTACTCTCTAATATAGGTTTTGGTGAAATGGCTGGACGTTTTCTAGGTGGAGGTATTGGCTTCTGGATATCCTAAGATTATAATGAATTGAATAATAACTAAAGCAAAATATTGGTGAAATTAAGCGGAAATACTCAGCATTGAAAATGTAATATCAGGGGCAGACACATAGGGTCAATTCAATTCCGGAATTACAATTGATGGTGAACTCCAATTCCGGAATTGCTTATTTTAAAAAAAGAACTGGAATTGATAAATTTTGATTTGGAACTAAAGTTAGCAACAACAAAAATTTCAATCCACAATTTAATTTACCATTTAATATTTTATTTCAGACATTTCTTCCATGACAATCCTACTTGGAATATAAACTACTTGGAGTAGGTATTCCAAGTAGGTACTCAGTGAACTTACTCATGGTAAAAAAGGAGTAGGTAAGAAAAGAGTAGGTAAAAACTGGAATAGGAATTGATAAATTTGAGGTGGAATTGACAAAATGGAATTGACAGCACCTCTGACCAGTGGCCACAGGTTATATGTGTGACTGGAAATAGTTCTCTTTCTTCAGGATATTGATTTTAAAACAATATTACATCTGACATGCCAAAGAAATTCAGGTTAACAAAATTATTATTTTACTTATATGTAAGCATCATACTTCTGACATTCTGCTTTCCAATCCTGTAAAAGTTTAAGCTTATGATATAATAGTATAATGTTGAGAATAAATCTAAGATATATATACTACTATAAAAAATAGGGATTGTAAACCTCATTTATGCAGTTCTTAAAAAAAATATTTTAAAGATAAACTTTAAAGAAACAGTTCACCCATAGGTAATATGGCTTAAACGTGTAATCCTTATAAAAGTAACCCCAACTCCGACAATAATAATCACAAACTCTACCTGATATCACAGATATAAAGAAATAATCCTAATTACTGAATGGTAGCCAATATGAATTCCTCGAATGCAAGATTGTAGGGCGGTTAGAACAAATGTCACAAGTCAGGTCACAGATGGACAAAAGATTACAGATCAAGATGAGATACTCAAGAGAATTGAGTTCTACGAGCAACTATACAATAGTGACACACAAACAGAATAACCAGAAAAATCAAACGAACCAGTACCAAATGTCACAGACTGGGAGGTGAAGGATGCCGTAAACCACAAGGCTAGAGGAAAAGACCCACGGCCAGATAACATCCTCATTGATACAACCAAAGATGGAAATAATGTAATAAAGAAAGAACTTGTAAAATTATCCTCAGCATGCCTAAAGAGGGGAAAAGTTCAACAACAATGGAAAGATGCAAATATGATAATCCTACCCAGAAAGGGAGATAAAAAGATCTAAAGAACTATAGGCCCATCAGTCTGCTCTCCAGCAAACTCTTTAGTAAAGTAGTGATCAAGAGACAGGATAGCAACCAGCCAAAGGAACAAGCCAGATTCAGAAGAAGTTTCTCAACAATCAACCACATCCATACTATAAACTAGCTAAAGGAAAATGCCTGGAACACAAGCTACCACTCAACATGGCATTTGTGGATTACGAGAAAGCTTTTGATTCTGTGGAAATTCATTCGGTTCTAGAAGCACTGCAGGAACACGGAATCATCAGCAACTACAACAAATTAATAAATGACAACTACACAGATAACTCTACAACAGTTTGCCTGCACACATATACCAACAAAATAAAGATAAAGAAGGGGGTCTGACAAAGAGACACTATGTCACCAAAGTTATTCATAGCCAGCTTGGAGAAAATCATTAGGACTATAGACTGGACAAAAAGAGTATCAATATTAATGGAGAGAAACTCAACCACCTATGATTTACGGATGATATTATAATATTAGCTTACGCTGTAAAGGACACTGAAGTAATGCTTCAAGAGCTGGACAACGCAGCAGGAAATATGGACTGAAAATGAACATGAGAAAAACAATGATCATGGCAGGGAGCACAAGAACAACCAATGCAGTATATGTTAATGGAATCCAACTTGATCAAGTAGAAGAGTATGTTTTCCTAGACCAACATTGTACATTCATTAATAGAAAAAAACCAAGACAACGAAATTAGAAAAAAGATCAAAGCAGGATGGCAGGCATTTGGAAGACACAGCACAATTATGAAGAGAACACTATCAGCATGCCTAAAAAGAAAGGTCTTCAACTAGTGTATCTTTCCATTAACGACATATGGAACAGAGACCTGGACATTAACAAGAAAAATTTAAAATAATTGCCGGCAGCACAACACAACATGGAACGAAACATGCTCAATATCACTTATAAAGACCGGAAATTTAACAAGTGGGTGAGGGACCAAACTAAAGTTATGGACATTATGGAAATAATTAAAAATAGAAAATGGACACGGGCAGGTCACATCAGCCACAGAACGGATAATAGATGGAGTGCAGCACTGATAGTTTGGACACCCATGGGTGGAAAAAGAAATCGAGGGAGGCAACGAAAAGGGTGGAGAGATGAAACACAACAGTACTCGGGGTAATGTGAACTGGTACACGACAGCAAGAAACTGAGATCTTTGGAGGCAACATGTTTAGGCTTTTGTCCAGCAGTGGACTGATCATGGCTGAAGATGATGATGTTTACAAATATCTATTTACTGACATTGTATAAGACACTGCAACAGAAGTTGCATCAGACACATTTGCGTAGGCCAATTGTGTAATTCCGTTGAAATAGGGTATTAGTTAGGAATTCATCACATAATATCGCATAAAGTTCATTCACTGGTAAATGCTGGATTATTTAAACACCCTGAAACACAATCTATGAGAGTTTTTTTGTTGAATTGACTAAACTGTATACAGCACCTTCTCTCCCATAATAGTCTTTACTTCCATGATTAACAGTCCAATTAATTGAGACACAGAAAGCTGGATGAAAGCTGACTATTTCTACATGAATCAACAGGCCTCAGACCTAGGATCTCATACAAGTGTTGACCAAATCTACCAGCTGAGCTATGATATGTTTATGGCTTATACTGTTAACAGACTTACCACCAATTCATGAAGATTATTGCTGACTGTGCCAGATGGAAGAGGTTCTGATGTTTGTGATGTCATAGTGACTTCCACCTTCTCATTTATACTATGCTTCTGCATGTCTCTGTAACATAAACAAACCATCAGAGACCACACTGGGGGGGGGGTTCCTTCGGGAGGGGGTTGTCACTTCACATGGTCTTTACATAGAAGCCTTTCAATGCAGGCTTTACTGTATATAATAAATGGGAGTTATTGACCTATAGGGAACAAATTTAATGCTGTATAAAAACAAATGTGTGTGTGTGTGTGCGTACTGCAAGTGTTTGTTGGTGCATGCATGTGTGGAAATGCATTGAGTGAGTGTAGCATAACAACAAATAGTTTAAATATCATTACCTGACTTCTTCAGGTAGTATTGTATCCTAGACCCTATTAGGATGTGGGTGGCAACCCTCTGCATAGATTTGTAGTTCTCTTGTTAGAATGATTAAATCAGCTGTTACTATGGAAACCACCTGATACAGACCAATCTCTGAGCTATTGGCTGCTACCAACTGAAATATATCACGCTTATACATTTCAACAATTATGTAACCTGTAATGGTCAAAATAGTTACAGCCTGATGGAATGAATGAGTGAGTGTTTTTAGTGCTAGAGCTGATCACATCTGGAACATATGGTAGATGGGTAACTTATAAATATAAACTTTCCTGAAATACAGGTAGCACACTCTAATCCAAACTCTGAACAGTGTATCTGATCTATTAGGGAACATCCACAAAATTAATGGTCAAATAACGATTAAATGATTTGCATATTTTGCCCGCATTACAGCTGCGGTCTTCAAATAGTCCAAGTCAGACATCATTTAATGCAAGTAAAACTGATTTTTAACTTCTGGCTCTGTTAATGAATTTTATTTTTATATGCAAATCATGTATGTGTGTTCCAATGTAAAACAATTTTATTTTAAATTATGTAAACAGCAAAGTGAAGCAATTTGCATTTCACATAATATATAACTGTTCCAGTGATCCAAGGATTACTGTGACAGATCAAAACAATAGCGTTATAGATTAAAGGTAAATAGGCCTAAAATAAAACAAGGGAACAATTTTATTTATGCATACAAGTCAAAGTGTATGATTCATAATGGCAAAAATTTCACAAAGATGACATTGGAATGATGGATTTTTGCTTCAGGTTATTAGCTGAATATTTAATTATAATCACAAAATAATTCTCTTATTTTATTTTCAAAAATATTTAAGATACTGGTAACAGTGATCTACCTCAAATGAAAGAAAAATAGTAGATCAGTGAAAATAAAGGAGAGTATTTAAAATAAAGATGTCGACAAACTGGGATTATTAAGCAGCATATTGCAACATAATGTTATTCTTTCTTGTTTCATCCAGTCTACTTTAAGTTTCTCAAGCTTATCCTGCAAGTTAACATCAATCCGTACAATTCCAGACAGCTCTTTCTCAAAGTTGTCAGACCGAACTTATGTCTGGATCAGTTGGCTCCTTGCCTTCTTAATGTATACTTCCATAGTGTCATATGTCTGGTAACTTTAACAGTTGAATGGTCAGTGTCATTCCTACCTGTATCACCTGAAAAAGTAAGTGGCAGATGCAGTACATATACCAATACCATACTTCAGTAATTTGTTATTATATATATACGTTCTTTCAAGGTATTTATCAATTTAGGTGAAGTGAGACTGATTAAAAAAAACAATCATTTTATGTGTGTGCAGCCTTTTCAATAGCAGCTGACATCCGAAAATCGGTTGGCTACTTTGGTGAAAAAGTGGCTTGGAATGGACCAAATACAGTCTAACCTGCTCTTAATGCCACTTGTGGGGACTCACTGAAAGTGCTGTTTATAGACAGGTGGAGCTTCCAGACAGGTTGAACTCCACGCACTTATTAAAAGGTGGAACTTCCAGTGACTAAACAGCACATAGTATATATAGATATATACTATATTGATCCAATACACCAGCCTTACACTGATGAGTTTTTTTATTTGGTCTTTGCTCACACCAAATGCCTCTCCAACAGTGCAAGGACTGGAGTTTTTATCATACATCTCCGGAGCCTTCACTGTTTGATCTAAAGTTAAGATTTTGCAGGATTTGCAAAACATCTTGCAATTCATGCAGAAGGTCATCGTTTCTTAATATCACAATATATAATATGTCAGGAATAGCATGCAAGTTGGCATATCAAAAATATAATGTGATTAATTAGAAAACTTGCTGACCATTTATATCCAAAATATTGTATAGAGATTGCAATTACAATTTTAATAAAGTTTAAATCTGTACATAGCAGCTTTGCTTTTAATTCTTTAGAAATCCTAAGAATGAATTGTTCCACCTATTTGGTATATTATGATATTCCACATATTTATTCATTTTCAGAATTGCATATTATTTCTTATGAGATTGTGGAGAATGTTAAAAAAATCGAATAAATCATATTGTTTCAATTAAATCGGATTTTTTCCAAACCTGTAACAACTCTCCCAATATCAAAATGTGTAGCAGGATCGGTCTATTAAGTTACCAAAAACTGCATATATTTCCTTCAGCAAAGTATGAAAACATATATGAAATCCATATTTATATCACAATAGTAACATAAAATGAAAGAAATATAGTGATCAAACAAATAAAAAGGAAAGGAACAGAGAAATCCACCATATAAACAAGACCATGTGCTTTTATTTACTCTAAACAAAGACAGCTGGCCAATCAGGAGAAAGTATTTGACTGACATGACCATCATAACGCAAAATGGACATTTACCAGCCAAGGTCACCAGCTCACCAAAATCTCTCCCATCCTTCAAGCATGGTTCTTGTATTCAGGAAATATTTATAAATATGACATTTGAAATGGTTACAGCAGTAGATTTTGGCATTATTTCGGATTAGGAAACTATCAGCTGATAAATATTTGGCATTTATCATGACCCATTTTCATGGCTTGTTTAGATTAAAGACTTGGTGATTATCTCTTTGGCTTCAACTTCAGAAACTGATCAAAATCTTTCAAGCATTTTCCCTATAAACATAATATCTGCATCCATCAAGATACTGAAGGCATTATTTGGTGAATCAGAAATGGTGAAATATGGAATATTTACATTCGAGTTACTTCCCATCAAGTTATTAGTAAATTTTAAGAGTTTCTTTTGATCTTTTCCAGATTCCTGTCTTTGTGGAATAGAAACACTTCTTCTCCTCAAATAGTAATGTATTAATTATGATACAGAGATCCTTATATATTTCAAAGTGTGCCATTAAGTAAGTTAGGTGCCAGATTCTCTCTGCTTTCCTCCGAATTTTCTTAGCACATCCAAGCTTATCATAGTACCAGGGAGTTTCCAGTCTGAACATGATGATTTTTTTAACAAAAGGGAGTATAGTGATCACTGATACTTTGCACACCTTTGTTATAGGCTTCTACCAGCTCCTCAACTGATTTCTCACATTTATTCAGGTGTTGGAATGATTGTAGATCCTCAATAAATTCTTTAGTATTTTAGGGTTCATTATGTCATTAAAAAACATTGCTGGAGAGTTGTTTTCAGTTCATTAACCAGAGAACTGTGACATTCAGATTCAACCTGTTTAAAAATAAATATTCTCCGAAAGGATGAATCTTGAAAGAGATCAACTGCATTGTGATTTTAGTTTCACTTCCTTTTAAAGCTAAAATATTTAGCCTGTCGGGAGATTTGTCATTTAACACACTCAAATCTATCAGGCTGTGGAAGACTTGGTGGTCTATGGTGTCAGACCACTCATAAAATAAACGTGGACAACAATTGGTGATCACAGTGACAGCAGTAGGTCAGTATATGTTCCAGATTTATCTGAAAATATATTTTAATGGCTGCAGCTAGTCTATCTACCAACTGGTGAGATTTCACAAAAATAATTTCAATTACTATTTTGAGTTAATTTCTATTGTCTGCTTGAAAGTTATTAATATTTTCCAATCACTGGTCAGTTCACAATCATCTTCATCCCAAAAACTTTCTTTCATAGTTCATTTCAAAACATTACTGTAATTGGGATTGGTGTTATTGTTACTAGATTAAAAGATGTTTGAGTGGAAAAGAATATTCAGGAAGAGTAATTCCATAAATTTGGTTTGACCACTATCATGACTATGGCCACCATTGTACATGAAGATAATTAGATACCAATGCAGCATTTTAGTATGCCAACATTTATTCATGAAGGAACATATTATCATTATGTATGTATGTGTGTGTGTGTGTGTGGAAGCACTGGAAGGAGGAATCAAGGGAGACTTCAATTACACAAATCCACCTGGTCAGATCATGAAAAGCCTAAAAAAGACGAAGCTAATTCAGCAATTGCTGTACTCTGTACACACTACAGAATTATATGATAAAACTGACTGATAAAAGTCATACTAAAGTCTAAACTTTACTGATAATCGCGAATTCTAATCGACTGATGCCAGCAACACATTCGTCGAGATTCGATGAAGTATAGTAAGAATATTGCACAGGTCAAGACTTATATATTATCAATCAACTTGACTTCCTTAATTAGACATTCATTATTTCCAACATACCTGTTTTTGAACAGCTAGTTAATGAATAGGAGTCAAATGCCGTAATGGGGAAATCCCAAAGTTTAAATCTGTTCATCCGAGTTTTACTTCCTGAATACCGTGATTCACACTTTCACTTTGGGGTAGTTTTTGGGCCACCTTACGTCACGTCACGTTCATCTGTCAATATTATGATATTGGCTAATAACCAAAACATAACAAGACCCTTCATATATAGTTCATTTTTTTCCTTTCACCTTTGGCTTAACAACGTCCAACAAGTATCTACTAATTACTTAGTTTAAGTATTAGGAATTTGAAATGATCACGATTAAATCTACCGATTATGTCATAAGACTGACAGTGTCAAACAAATATATTTTATAGATATTGATTACTTACGGTGTGTCTATCCTTAGCAACTGACGACCAGTTACTGTTTATTTCCCCAAACCGCATCGAGTCCAAAGTTTCTTAACTCCACGCTCTACTGATTTATCCTGATTACAAACTATTATATTCGATCACTAGGTGGCAGCACTGAAACGAATGGCTTGGATGCGCACACGGTAGGAGATGATTGATGTTTTACGGCCACTTTTGCGCACAAGGTAGGCTAAATGGGCCGAACAACCTCCAAAGGTAATGAACCGAAATCAAAAATGAAACACCCTTCAGATATGCCGACGCCGAGATTCGATCTGAGGTGGTAGCAATCTGTGGTCCAGTGCGCTACCAGTTAGACCACGGAGGCGCCCTCGCACACGGTAGGATTAAAGGGGTGATCAAACTGCCAGAGGCGAAGTGAAATATGAAACACCCTTCAGATATAGCTCCACCGATTTTTAGAAAAGACAAATATTGAAGCCAACAAATTATTTAACCGGTTTTGCGCAAACAGTCACTTAAAAATGACTTTTTGCAATTAAGCAAGTAAGAAATATTTTGAATACAGATAGTCTCAAAACATTATATTTTACCCTTAATCAGCCATATATTAACTACGGCATATAGGCATGGGGAAATGCAAATCAATCTATTCTTAAGCGTACTGTTGTATTGCAAAAACGCGCAATTATAACCATATGTAAAGTACAGTATAACACCGATACTGAACCACTATTTAAAAAACTTGAGATTTTTAAAATTAAGGATCAATTTGAATATGAAATAACACTTTATGAATAAATATCAAAAGAACAAATTACCTTCATCTTTTGATACAAATTTTAGTTATAATCATGAAATCCAGAATAGACTCACAACGAGGCTATCACATCAGTTGTATATTCAAAGGTGTGACTCCATTTGTTCCATATTTAGGGAAATTCAAATAAAGGTAATTTTCTAGCAAAAGTGGAGTTATTGTACTCATAATAATGCATTCACTTCCCAATCTAAGCTGAAAAGGCAGATTAAAGGCGAATTGTTGTCTCACTATGCAAGTAGTGTAAGGTGTGTAAACACTCACTGCAAAGACTGTCTGGATTGATTAAATCCTTTTATATTTGTCTTGTTATATATTGTCTAATTATTTATTATGAATTTAAATTTTTTAATCAAAACAGAGGTTAAATTAACTCTTCTATTTTCTGCTAGTGATTTAACTTTTGGTCATGTCTCCTCCTGTAAAGTCATGGCCGGTTGTCGAATTAATTTATGTTATGAAGAATTAGTGATCGCCCGTACGTACGTGCCGCTTAACGGTTTGTGGCCGACCAATTGTGAGGTAAAATGGTTGTGAAACCATAGATCTCCGATTGATTGATGTGCGAAAGAAGTCGGTGGTCACCCGTTCCATGCCGCTTGGCGATTTGGCACGGGTGTAGATATCGTAGCCGCGAGGTTTGGTTGGGTTTGTACTGTATTAATGTGTTCGTGGTGTGTGTTGAATGTGTGAAAGTTTTGTTAGTGAATGTTAGTAATGGTACAGCCAAGTCAGCGGAGATTGGATCAAGGGACATGCGAGTCTCCACTGGACAACACGCTGATTGTGCTGGGGGGGGGGTATATTCCCCTTCATACACCTGTTTGGATGTGTGGAAGCAGTTTTTGGTGGGGATGGCTCTCGACTCAGCCAAGTCGGCGCTGATTGGACCAGGTGACCATGCGGGATCTACCGGACAACAACACTGACGGTGCTGAGGGGACAATTCCATATATATATAAATCCAGATATATATATATATATATATATATATCTGGATTTTTGGATAGTGAGCTCCGGTGGCCTAGCGGTTAAGCGCCAGGCACTTGGTGCCAACGGTCGCAGGTTCGAACCCCGTAAGAGATCGAAACCTTTCCAGGGATTAATTTATCGGTTCACTATATCGTGGGTGGCTGACCACGTTAAATGGCGCTGCCGTCTCCAGTGAATTATTTAAAATAAAGGAGGACGTTAAAAAAAACCGAGGACGTAAAACACTCTGGCAGTTACCACCCTCAGGGTATTTCGGCTCCATCTTTCCGTACTGCTCCCCTGTGTGTGGTGGGGGAGGGATTTCCTCAACCACTCCAACATAGAGGCTGTGTCCAATAAGCGACAGCCTGGGGATTCTCCGCAACAACAAAGCCTGAATCTGGATTTTTGGAGGAGGATTAGTAGAGGTGGTGGTTCTGGAGTGTATAGTTTTTATACAGTTTTGAGTAGAGTAGAATAAAGTAGATTCGAGACGACATGAGTTCGGAGTTTTGAAAGAGAGAACTTAACTAAGGCCGGGACTTTTCACTCCCTGGGACAGTCATCCACTAGCTCTACCTTCAGACAATCTCCAATGTGAAATAAAATTTGTTTTTGTATATATCTAATAATTTTGTTCGGGGAGGGGGGGGGGCAGGAGGAAGACAGCAATAGCTATCCTGGTCCCTCAGTTCACATTGTATATTAATCATTAATAGTTTTAGTATTATAATTTCTTGCATAATTGTTATGTGAACTGAATAAATAAATCTATCTATCTATCTATCTAAACCAGGTGCTAGAGATTTGTAGCCAACTGTGCTACGACTAGGCCACCATGGAGACGCCCCTAGTTGTTTCTCCAAATTAACAGTGAATTTCATCACTAAATCTCCAGCATAAAAATAGCTTTAATAATTATTTCCGTAACACTGCTGAAGAATTAAACGTAACATTCTGTTTTGTTTCTCCAGTTGTTTATAATTATCTATCGTGGGGCCATTTTTAGAAATAGCTGGCTATATACATTTTGATAATTGAATTGATATCTTTCGTTTCATGATCTAGCTATGATGAAATTAAACACCAAACTGTGAGCACTTATATCCAGTGTGTACTTAATTGGCCCCTTTTATTGGGTGGCTGTTCATATCTCCTCCACCACGACTCGGGGGGCAGATATACGGGAAAATGGAGCCGAAATACCCCCCGATGATGGTCTCTGCAAGAGTGTATTACGTTCTCGGGTGATCTTTAACGTCTCGATCGTTCAAGTTAATTCAGTCGAAACGGCGGCGCCTTTTAACGAGGTCAGCCACCCACGATGTTGTCAGCGGAGATTAATCCTGAAAACATTTCGCCCTTTCATTGGATTCGAACCTGTGGTCTTTGACGGTAAGGACAAATCGAGCTAATTTTTACGCGCGTGGCGGGTTACTTTAAATGTGCCGACGTAACGCGTGTAGTGGCCGATAAATGTCTTGCTGAAAAGCTACATTTAGGCTATTTATCAGCTATATTTGGTTTTTATTTATAGTCCATTAAGGGTATATGATCTCCAGATCATAATTTTGTATTTAATAGAAATGGCATAGACTTCATCCAGTAGATATATGCCACTAAACTAAGTAACGTTCAGCGCGATTTGCATGGCTGTCACGGTCCGGCCTGTCTAGTTCAAAATAATTTTTTGTAGAACTTTTGCCACCTGACATGACAATGTGAATGGATTTGTTCAATGATCGCATAGAATATAATTTTTTTCTTTTCTTCAACCTTCGTCCCCAAGCGTATCTTTGTGTGTAATGACAACACTTTGGAACTCCAGATGTTCTCGAGATGTATAAATGCTCCTCTAGCCTTGCCAATCCTTGCCTTAACACCCGCTTCTGTACCACCATGTTTATCAATGATACTATCCAGATACGTGAAGGTCATTACCTAGCGAATTTCATTTTCTTCCAATTTGACTGGCTTCGTGCTGACTGCATTTACCTTGAGGTTTTTTGTCTTGCATTTATGTATATTTAACCCCACTCGTGAAGAGATGACTGCCAGTTCACTTGTCTTCTCCTGCACCAGGTCGTCGGCAAAGTCCAGGTCTTCAAGTTGCGTATTTAGTATCCACTGGATTCCATTTCTTCTCCGTTTTGTGCATGTCTTCATAATCCAGTGGATTACCAGAAGGAAGAGGAATGGGTACAACAAGCAACCTTGTCAAACTCCAGTCTTCACTTCGAAATGCTTCGTTAGTTGTCCACCATGTATTATTCTGCAGCCTGTTCCTTTGTAGCTGTTCTTATTCAAGCTGACCAGCTTGTTTGGTATGTCGTAATGTCTTAGCAGTTTCCATAGTGTATCCCTGTGTATGCTGTCAAACGCCTTTTCGTAGTAAACAAAGTTGATGTAGAGTGGGAGTTTCATTCCAGGGATTGCTCTATTGTGATGCGTAGTGTTGCAATCTGATCAACGCATGGGTCAGTATCACCTTCATTCTTTCCAAGATTATATTTCAAGACTTTCCCAGGCACTGACAGAAGTGTGATTCCTCTGTAGTTGGAACAGTTGCTGAGGTCTTCTTTCTTGGGGAGTTTTATGAGGTATCTCTCTCTCCAGTCTGATGGCACTTTATCCTTTTCCAAAATCTCAGTAAAATGAGGGTACAATAGTTCCACAGACGTATCTATGTCTGTCTTGAGTTCTTTTGCTGGGATGTCATCTGGTCCTGTTGCTTTATTGTTCTTCATGTGCTTTATGACCCTCCTGATTTCTTCCTTGGTCACCTTTTCGCATTTGATGGGTATATTCATTATTGCTGGTTGTATGTATGGTGGGGGGGGGGGGGGGCTGTGTGGCAGGTCTATTCAGCAGTTCTTCAAAATGTTCAGCCCGTCTGTTGAGTTGTTGCTCGTTCCCGTGATGTTCCACCCTTGCTTGTCTTTAACAGGTTATTCTGGCTTGTTATAATTGCCTGCTAGTTTCTTGGTAGAGTCATACAGCTGTCTCGTGTTTCCGCTATTTGCAGCTTGTTCTGCTTCTTTTCCCAGACTGTTGATGTAGTTTCGTTTGTCCATTTTACACTCTTCTTTCCCTCTCTGTTGGCCTTTTTGTGATGTGCCTGTGCTTTTGTCGCTCGTGTTTGACTGTTGTTTATTGCTTATTTTTCTCCTTCCGCAGCTGAATCCTGCGCCAGCTTTCTGTTGTGATCCAATCTTTCTGTTGCGTCTTCTTCAGGCCAACAACTTCTTGGCAATTTAATGTCAGTATCTTTTTGATGTTCTGCCACCGGCTATTCAGGTCTGGTTCTTCTTCTTCATACTGCTCTTGTAACACTTGAAATTGATTAGCAAGGTTCAGCTTGTATTCCTCTCTTGTCTGCGGATCTTTCAGAGGGCTGACATTGTACTTTCGTCTGTTAGTTGCTGTCCGCATCCAATTTTTCTTCAGCTTGCGTTTAAGTTTGGCAATCAGCAGGTGGTGGTCAGATGCCACGTCTGCTCCTCTCTTCACTCTCACATCTTCAAGTGGCCTCCTAAATTTCTGGTTTCTGTCAACTGATCAAGTGATACACATGTGGTCTTGTGTATCCTTTTATGTGTAAACATGCTACCCCCAATAGTAATGTTGTTCAGTGCACATGTGTCCGCAAATCTCTCTCCGTTTTCGTTCATCTCTCCTACACCCTGTGTTCCCATCCGCTGTTGTCCGTTCCAATCTTGGCATTGAAATCTCCCATGAGGATAATCACATCCTTTTCTGTGCTCTTGTCTAGGATGCTTTGTAGCCTGCTGTAGAACCGGTATTTGGTTTCTTCATCACTGTCATTTGTTGGTGCGTAGCATTGGATGTCTTTCATCTTGATTTTCTTTTTCTGTGTTCTGAAGGATGCTGTGATGATTCGTGGTCCATGCGCTTTCCGTCCTATCAATGCCATCTGTGCCACTCTAGATAGAATGAATGCTACTCGTTCGGAAAAGAGTAACAGCTCTCCCGTAGAAATTCTTCTTTGTACAGTCTGTATCCAACTTGTTTCACTTATGCCCAGCAGTGCAAGCTTGTTTTAGGTCATTTCCGCTGCTAATTGTGCCGTCCTTCCTGTCTGGTACATGGTTCTCACATTCCATATTCCCATATTAATGTGCTTGGTCGAAAGAAGGTCGTTTCCGTGTTCTTACGGCGTCACAAGTCCTCGTGATGAAGACTATTCCTCTTCCAGGCTAGAGATTTTTGTACTTTTCAACGTTTCTGTAGCAAGTATTTTTTTACGATGTGGGGGTGGTAATCCCACGCTCAACCCTCCTGCTTTCTCATCCGGGCTTGGGACCGGCCAAGACGGAGTTATTATAATTCAATGGGTGATTGCTATTACTGTAACATCGGTATGTTTACCGCATGTTTGCAATGTTTACCGCATGTAATTGTCAAGGGTATTAATTAATACTCTAATGTAATAACAGTTTTATTTAATAATATACAGGTGCTACTTATATGATTGATTCCTAGGTAGAAGTAAAAATAATATTTCCAAAACGCTACATTAAATATTTAGAAAATCTTCATTAAAATCATTTAGCTAAAGGTTTAATTTTAAAATCATTTATTTAATTAATTGAAACCCATGCTAACAATTCCCTACAAGTCAACATGAATAACTAAGGGTTAGGTCTGTCATTCATCTGTGAAAATCAGTCTTCTCTATCATTGGGTTATATCCTGAAAAGTATTGTGTCAAATCCTTTGGAAAGACACAATCATTCAGCTGAAATACAGGTCTCAGTCTCAGTGTAATATGAAATAATTTGCTGAAAGATTTCCAGTATTTACCGTTACTGAAAAGATGCCATCCCCCATTAATAGTGCGCGCCATAGCTGTTTCTAACCAGAGACGGCAGTTGGTAACCGATGCAACGCATTTCGCCTGGGAAAACTCAAAACTGAACTGAAATTTATTTTCAATTTCCATTTACATGTGCATGAATACAATAGATACAAGATATAATGCAATAATACAAAATGATATTGTCAATGGAGACAAACTCAAAACCAACCCGGCTAGCTGTGCTTCTCAGCTAGAATCTTAAACCAGAA
The DNA here is from genome assembly GCA_025642065.1 of Paralvinella palmiformis. Classification (NCBI taxonomy): domain Eukaryota; kingdom Metazoa; phylum Annelida; class Polychaeta; order Terebellida; family Alvinellidae; genus Paralvinella; species Paralvinella palmiformis. The sequence goes on along the minus strand of JAODUP010000506.1, from coordinate 322,981 downwards.
GCTATATGGTTGAGGCAACCCGGACAGAAATCCGACCAGCTGAATACGGAGGTATTGATCCATTGGCGCTCTTCATTACTCTTGGTTAACTCGGAATTCAAAACGGTCGTCATTGAAACCAACGAAAATTACATTTTCTGCCATATTTGACTTTCAGGATAGGTAAATAATTGCTCATGGGCTTTAAGCCTTCATTATGATATTTGCGATTTAACCTGGTGTTATAGGGATTTGTCAGTGTCACCAATGGATGACTCCTCTTCAAAAGCATGGGTATAGAGAGACACTAAGATTTCGTCTCCATCTCCCCTAGAAGCCGATTTATAGACGAAAACGTAATTTCGCTAACGCCATTTTGAAAATGACATCACACATGTACTTCATCCCAATTTAGTCATGGTAGTATCCATTTTTCATGTTGGGAGAGCTCCTAGGAACAAACTAAAATAGGTCTCATATGCTCCTGGAGGGGGGGGGTGCA
>JAODUP010000506.1:122500-317500 GCA_025642065.1 Paralvinella palmiformis | reverse complement strand
GAGACCCTCCTCCTACACCACTCACAAGGGACCATTTTGGAAAGATGGACATTTCCTGGCAGCAGACACAAATACACTAGGGAAACTGGAAATGTGACCAATAGCTATAAAATTGCGCTTATGGGTCCGGACCTATACCTACTTTGTATGATATATATATGTATATAAATATAATTTCATATGAATTAAATGCAACAATTTGTTTTGTTGCCATTACTATATTTTAGCAGTAGCTACATTAAATTCCCAAAACAGTTAGTTCACAGAAAGCATAATCCCACATAAAAAGTTGTTTACTTATACACGCATAGGTGGATCCCCACATAATATCCCCGTTCTTAGCAATATTTATTTTAGGTACTGTTTTCGCAAACTTGGCCCTTCCATGTTTGAGCCCCTGGTTTAATACAAAATGACATTTAATCAATTTTAATATTCTCACAATCTGCCATTTTATCAGCTAGTACAGCTGCCATACAATGAAGCATCCTTCATTGCCGTCCATGTCCATTTTGTTTCCTACGATAAACTAAAGCATGATCAGCACACATGCTACAAAAGGCAACAAGCCAAAATATTTGGTCTTTGGGATCGATTCTCAAGTGATGAACTGGATCCTTTTCTCCTGCTGAAAGAACTCAACAAAATCTACAAGTTACTCACCAATATTTGAACATTGACACTGCATATGATACTTGCATGAATATGTAATAATATGTAATGTGCGGATTTATGATTGTTTTAACAAAACTTATCACTACAATAAAATGTTTATTTTGCATGCCAAACAGCTCCCTGTTTTAAATGATCTCTTCACAAATCAAGGCTATTAATTATGCATGAAGAATACGGTAATTAGTAGGCGAAACAAGGCCGGTGATTTATGCAAAGTATGTTACAAGAATTGTGCGTGGCGAATAGGCTCAAGTATCAGTGACAAATGGGCCAGGGAATTTTATGTTCGCTGGCGAATGGGCCTGGTGGTGAATAGGCTTGGGTGGCGAATAATCCCGGAGCCATGAGTGTGAGTGTCTGAGACTGTTTTAACATAATGCTTAGATCTAGGGGTTTCGTCTTGAGTCAGCTTAGACTTCTACTAATTTTGATAATAGATCTATTATCATCATATATATTTATATGTTACATAACATTTCCCAGTTTTTGTGCATGTATTTTCTCTTCTGAAATATGTTTACGGAATGTGATTGGTATGAGTAGAACTAAAAAAGGGCTTAACATTTAATTTTAAAAAGCTGTAGACTACAGCCTTTAAAAATTAGGTGTTAAGCTCTGGCTAGTCTAGACTACACTGTCTACAAATCTAATCTTAAAGTCTAGATCTATATTATAGATCTAGGGTACATATTCTGATGTTATTAATTAGGCAGTAGCTACGTGTATGTTTAGACCCGTAGTCTAAATGTATATGAGCTATTACGTGCATGCGTATGTTTTTATTTCTGGTTACACGAATTGTAGTTTTAATGGCATTAGCCATTAGTCCATTGACCTGAAAGAATTTCAGATCAATGCATTTGTCTAGCTGCCACATCTTTAGCAGGGTTTCCCCTGCTATATAACAAGCGAGGCGGCCCACTTCGCTGGTTTTCTTCTCCACAAATACACAATCGCCGCATTGTTGCTATTTTGGCGATGAAATATTTTAATTTCACAACGTTTCATCTGCAGCAAGCTGTACAAAATGGTGCCACAAAATCATTTACATCTCTGCAACATCGCACATTTAGCAACCATCTATTCTAAACTAAGATTCCATATATGCGGATATGGCAAAAATGGAAAAGCATGTAATTGGATGAGAGTGCATCTATATGTCTGAATGCGGCGTACGATTTCACTGGAGTAGCATGGGTTTTGGTCTCGTGTGCAGTAGCCAAATTGGCTACCCTCTTCCTTAATGTAACAGACCATTGACAGCAGCAAACACATGTAGATTGTACATAAAAGATTAACCTATGGGGGGAACACCACGATTACAAAGGGTGCTAACTTTAAAATTAATCCATTTGGGAAAATAACCATTACCTAAAAAAATAACTCAAAATCACAGGAAAATAATAAAATTATAGTATTGCAGCCCAACCCACAAAGTGACCATCTTCAGTGGATACACACCCCACTGTACGATTTGTCCTTCGGCTGTGTATCAATGCGGATGTGGCAAATTAAATCATTCCATGTAGCTATTTGTACTTCAATTTTGTGAAAAAAATAGATGGGGAATCTAGAATATGACGTATGGGGCAGGTGTTTCCCAAATAATTTAGCGGGAATTTTGATTCTCTGGTCAACCTGAAGTATTGTTGGAATTTCTCCTCATCAAATTGTATTTCCTAGCCCAGATTATGGTGTCCTCCTTGTTGAAGCCGGTTCCTGTTTGTGTCATGCACACACCAGCATATTTTTTGTGTAAATCTGAATCTGTTTTGAGGAGTAACTGATGCATACACATGTTTTTGTGTGCTATCTATTCTGTATTTCTATTATATTGCCATATTCTTGGCATGACATTCTTCAGCAAAAAGACTGAAAATGCACGCAAGAACGTTTATATGGAATCACACAAATCGCTTGCCCTATGATACTTTGCATAGAGAGGCAATAGGTCGGACCCCATGACTGACTTCGGCACTTGTCTGTACCGCCTCACACTCCTTTTTACCATGGGGAAACACTGCTTTACTACTGGGGTCTAAACGTACATGAGTGTTTTTTCATGCATGGGTGTTGATATACGTAAGTTTGACAACTACGAGACATACTGCTGTGTCTTACTCTTAGACTTTAAACTTAAAAGTATTGTAATTTTGTAACCGTTTAATTGATTACAGCTCTACAGTAGTGAAATGTCATAATAGTATTATTAACTAAATCAACAAACACTAACCCTGCCATTACTGTTTCAAAAACATATGTGTGTGCATCCTCACGTACGTTTAGAACCATAGTCTAAACTTATGGCTCACTTTGTATAAGATAATGCTGTGACCTACAAATGACTTAGCCTTAGCCTCGCTTAACTTTATTCCCAAAAGTATGTGTACTCGACCAAACAACGCCAAGTTACTTGGACTGCTTAGACAATAAACCTATATTGTATAATGTTGGTTTACACTGTATAAAACTTCCACACATAAATTTAATGGAGGATGGTGGTGGATCTTGGTTCTGGCCACAAAATAATTAAACTAAAGCCTACCAATTCGGGCCAAAGTCCAGCAATCTAAGACAAATAAATGGGGCAAGATTATGGAAAGTCCAATCCATTTGACTGTGCAGGTCTTAAGACCTGTCACCCCAAAACCAAAAAAAAATTAGGTTTTCAGAGATGCAATATGAGCATTGCAAGGAATGTTGTTTTTTTCTTCTAAAATTCAAATCACAATCTTTTTCTTGAAATGAATGTGAAGTCCTGAGAAATCACATTGTTAGTAATAATTGGCAATATGAGGCCATGACAGCTGTTGCAAAAATTACTTGGGTTCAGGTAGGAGACTAGACAGTTTATGTATAGTAATAGTAGTAGGTTACATCAGTTCTGTTTCATTTCAAGGATACATGGAAAACATAATAAATTCATACCTTCAATTTGGTCGTACTAAACTCTTGAAGAGTATATATGGAAATATTTTAATCCATGTGTGAACTGTGTCCAAGCCAACATTCCATTCTGTTCAACTGTACAGATTATTAAATGGCAGTATAATGGCATTATATATTGTGCATTTTGGAAACAGTCTTAGCTATATCTGGTATTGTGACATTGTTACAAACCCTGCTTTCATCATTTAGCATCATGAGTAAATCACTAAGCTTTGCCTCTGCACCTGCTACTATTATGTTAATAGTCTGAAGGTTGACATAACTTCATTCATTTGCATCCTAGATCGTCGGAGATAAGGTCACATCTTGATTCCTGCTTCAGCCAACGTTAGCCTCTTTATTGTAGTAAAAGAATCACACTAGGGTGATTACGAGTGGGTTTGTAATGTACAGTAAACACCCTCTCACATGCACATACAGATATACACACACACACTGTAGCAGAGATGTAGTAAATCAGATATATATGTGTGTGTCAGGCATGAGGTCAATTCCATTTGGTCAATACCTGATCAAATTTATCAATTCCAAATAGAGCAATTCAGTTCCGTATATTTTATATACTTTACAATTGGATAAGCAGTGATTGCCACCATTTTGCCAACAGAATGTGACATTTAAGTTTAAAATGACCTCGATAATCCTTGAGTTGCTGACATTCTTGTTTATCCGGCATATTATCTTGTGACAAACCTTGTCTGAATAATGAATTCTGACGGTATATCAAAACAGTTTAAATTTAGTTATAACTAAATTTATACAATATGTTTGTGTATATGGTAACTTTAGAATATCTCTATTGAATTAATTACCATAAAAATGGGAATATTAATAAATAATCGAAATTATATAATGTAGTAAGCACACTTTTAATATAACATACTGTATTTTATAATTGTATAGCTTTGGATGTAATTTGTATAGAACAAGATTGTCACACAATTGGTTTTTAGTAGATATATGTGGAATAAGTGGTCCATTATTTTGTGTGTAGTATATTTACGTGGTTTGCTGCACTTTCCGTTGGTGGTGTTATTATGGCTGTTGAACATAATATTACTGTTTGTTGTATTTCAAATGCCACTGTGTGTGTGTGGAAGCCATTGCAGTGCACTGGCTTTTTCAACAAGCAGGCGATAGCTTCAATCTGTGTGTTCAGCAGCTCTAGTGACTATAAAAATGTGGAACTCAATACCTTTCGGAGTTGAATTATTGTTAGGTGAAGGAGGTTTCGTTGTTTTATTATTATAGATGTATCAGGTGTTCTGTGCTGTGCAAATTGCTAAATGAAATCGAACTATTGATGGTACCCCAGAGAGTCGTTTGCAGAAACAGTGATAACAAAGTCATGACCAACCAATAATAGGATTACAGTTAGTATAAATTTGTTGGTCTGAGACAGTTTATACGTTCTAGTCTGTTGGAGGGCCATTTTTTACTAAGAGTAAGAAGTTGTGCGTGCGCCACGAGGCATGTGTCAGGTTGTAAGTGTTATACACGGATAGATTATCAGTGAAGATTAGTTACACAAAGTAGGAGTCAATAAATACTAACAGACCAGTTAACATTGTACATCTGTCAGTCTGTGTGTGAGGACAGTTGTCTGCGTAGTTAGTCTGTCATCATAGAATATTTTCAAAATATAATTATAATAATTACCAGGATCGTCATTCGAGTGTTGATCAACCTTGATTAATAATTTAGAGAAACTGTGTTTGTCGTTTTGGAATGAACTGTTGGCTGTAATTGGGTGTAAATATGTTTGATTGAGTATGTTTTTGTGTGTTAGTGATTTGATTTTTAACTAAAATATATATATGTAATAATCGTGTATATAAATTTGTATTATTGTTTATCTTGGCAGCCTTTTCAATAGCAGCTGACATCCGATGCTATATGTTGTCTATTTTACAACCACTCATTGTCTATCTTATCAGCAGAAAATTGGTCAGCTACTTTGGTTTTGACCCAATAACAAATGGTCTAGAATGCACCAAATACTCCATTTTCCCAACTTTTTCAGGGAAAATCCCCTAACCCCCTTGCAATAGAGAAGGGCCACTACTGTGTTAGTGTGACTACCACTATCTCATGGCCAGTCCTTCAACTCCCCCTCCCCGCATCCATACCTCCTTCCAGCAATACTGCGGCAATGTCATCGCTGTGTTTTTACAGGCCACCACAGGTTAGCTGCTGCCTACTTATTATAAGAGGTCGTCTGCTCTATTCCCTACTGGAAAGGCTGCTTGGTTATTACTATCGACTCACCCATACCCATGTGACACTGATGGTCCCACCGAAGATGTAATGTACAATTAATGTGCATGGGTGTTATTAAAGAACTAAGATGTCTTGATTTTTACTAATTTTAGATATATAGTTCATCCCTAACTCTGTTTATTATGTATAAGAATTGGGTTTTAGGTACCTGGAGTGGCTGAATGGCTACTGTTAAAAAGTTATCTTTTTTACATCTACATTCTATTAAATATTATTACATTAAAATGATTGGAAAAAAAACAGAACATTCACATAATACAAGATTAATTAGATAAAAAGGTCTGTCAGCTGTATAGTATTTAAAGGCATAGATTAATACATAGATGTTTGATTAATTTGTTTATTAACATGTTTGTACTATACTGAATAGTTAATGTTCTATCATACACACACACAAACCCATAAAATTATAAGTATGTCCCAAAATTTCTTTTACGAAGCTAATTTAATACCTAAATTCAAATCCTAATTCTCAGAAAGTCTTCAGTAATATTAAAAATATGGTTACAAGTTCTATGTCTGTGCATCTATTAGGATATTAGGTTCTGTAATAATGAATCAAAAACTGGATTTTGTCAAAGATATTTGATATGAAATTGCCTGAATGATGAACTGTGCAAATGGCCTTTCCAGTGTTGGAAAATAAATATAAGTAATAAGTTGCTATTGTTGCACTTATACCAGAGTAAAAAATTTATCACCTGCAAACATGGTAACAAACTACGAAAAGGCATTAAGGCACTCAAATAGCACATGATTAGAGAATTGCACTGTTAATCTCCAGATTCTGGGTTCAAGTCTGATTGTACATAGGTGTGGGATGTTTCACATGAAGCCACCTCTCAGCTGTTTGTCCCAGATCTGACCAGTGCTGGGGGTAAACAATGCACTCACTCACAATACAAATGCATCACAGGTATGTAGGTTTAAGAATTAAATCTCAATATATTCCTAAATCCGATCTGAAAATGAAATTCGTAATACACTTGCTTATTTCGGGAGGCTTCTAATTCCATACATGGCTGTTGTTATCTGTAATGTAGTTAACAACATCTTTTTATTCATATTACAATTTACTGCAGCCCCATGTGGGCTAGGAGGGGGTCCCACATTTGTTAGGAAGGAACATGTTAGTAAATGACCTTTTTTGGGCTAATGTGTCATTAAGCCATAATCATTCACTTATTATAATATATTTCATTGCCAAAATCATCCCTGGTAAGTCCAGGTTTGAGTTTTGTCATGTTCTCCTCTTGCATGTCTTTAGAGGTTACTAATCAGAGGTATTGCAATTTGAGTTTTTCGTACTACTATCTTGTTAGTCCATACTGATCCACTCACCAACTTTTGTGTGAACTTTGTCTGGAAGTGAAAATAAACCAAACTACTCGAATCATTCACTGAGAATATATTAGATTTTGATCCAATGATTTAGATGTTTAAATATTTGTTGATTAACAGAAGTTAATAACATATGTCAATCAAATTCTGTTATCTTCTGCCATAATGATGAGAGAGGATTGTCTGTTTCAGAAGCAAGAAAGATGTCTTCTAGAAAAAGAAAACAGTCTGATTCTGGTAGTCTAGTGGTATGTATGTATTTTAATAACTTAGATTTGTTGATGGTAATATGGTCACCGGATTTCAGCACTTGTTAATTACATATAACCAGTGGTTGTTGCCATGAACTGAATGTAGTGGTATATTTAAAAAAAAATTAAAACAGTATCCTGCTGATATTCCCTAAGAGCTTTACGAAACATCTTATTACACAAATCATAGCCTGTCAGATAAGTTATGTCTTATTGATAAGTTTTGACAGTCTGCTAGCTTAGCCTAACCCGCTTAGGTGAGGGTTACTTGTTTGAGTAAAACGCATCCTTGTATTACTGTTAGTACAATATAATAAATATACTGTCACACATTGGGAATTAACTCCACGTTACTATGATATAACTGTGATTAATGTAGAATGGCCAATTGTCTGTGGATGTGTGAAATATTCATCTCCTTGAGATTCATCTGGTTTCAAGCACACACAGTAAAAACTAATTGCATAGGGATAATTCACAGTCCTTTAAAAGATATTCAGTGTGATATTTCATTTGTCTGTGTATCGTAACTTAAGAATTGCCGACTGTGGAATATTCATCTACTTGAGATTTATCTAGTTTCAATTGTCTGAAATTTGATCCGATTCTCATATATGGTTGAGTTTAAGTTGGAATTGAATTCTTTTGCAGAGAACAACTTGTATAATAATTGTGTGACAGTGAACTGATCGCATTTGTTTCAGCCAGGGAAGAGTCAACGTTTGGTGAAATCCTCGCCAGAACTGAGAAGAGTGAAGACAGAATCTGTTTCACACAGACGCAGTGCCAGCCAGCCAAAATCAGGAGTCAGTCTGTCATTTGATGGAGCAACACCGCGCACCTTGGTTTGTTATTACTGGTTGTTTTTTGTTGTTGTAAATATGATTTATGATTTGCTACAAGTCGGGATGTGGATAATCCGTTTATGAAAACCAGTCAATCTGTCCTGTCTATTTTTTGTTTGGTTCAAAATATTGTAACAATGCTATTGATTGAATATTTTTCTGGATCTGTTTATTTTTCATGGCATTCACCATTTACATGATGTATCCATAAGATGAACTCATTCAAACCTATCGGCTTTCATCTTCTGGCCCGATTAATTATAGAAACATGTCTTGTGCAACGATAGGCTACAGTAATTAAAGAGTTCTTATCAGTGTCAGTATTTTGAATGATGTTTTGACATAAAGTAGAAATTGTTTATAGTAGATTGGTTTGTCTTTGTGTGTGTGTGAGGAGTTTATTTTAATTTTATATTTTGTAAGTAAAGTGTGTAAAATATAACAAAAACAATTTTGGAAATAGCATTTTGGAAAGTGGATTCATTTTCAAGGCAGTTCCCAACCAATTCCATGAACTAATGATTGATCTAGCACATCAGAAACACAAAATTTTTCACTGTTGGGTGATTGGCAGCAGGTTTTTTTCTCATGACCAGAGATTCTACCATAATACAGAAAAAACTTTTAGCATTATTGAATTTATGAAAGAACTAATTTTAACTTTTAGGTTGAAAATTTCTTGACTACTCACACCACAGCAGAGACAACAAGGAAGTTGCCCCGTGTGAGTAGCTCACCTTGTAGACGGTCTCCACGGCGACGTTTGTCAAGAATAGATAGCACCCTTAGGAAAAAAGCTGTGATTCATAATGTACTGAAAGATGCCAACGATGGTCCAACGCCGCGTAGTTTGATACAGGCTGTTATAGCCCAAGGTGAGCTTAGTACGTCATTATCAGACATGCGCTTAAATAAATAAACAACTATTTAAATACAAATACTTTTCAAAGTATTTCAGATACTCTTCAAATATGATGACCAATGTTTTTCTGCTTTTATTACTTTTGACACACACTTTTGTACAACTATTGATAAAACATTAGATACATTACATCTGATATCATCACACAACATAACATACATCTTCATCACACATTATCACAACATAATACATATCATCACATATACGATCAGTTATACCATCATGTATCATCACACATATTCCAACTTATGCTAAAAAGTCTTGCCACTGGATAGACAAAAGTTGGAAGCAAACTAGCTTATTGACAGTTCCTTCTCGACATGAAACTTCTGACAGGCAAGTTATGTATTGAGGTAGTCATCTACTTCAGTTTGTAGGCTACTAGGAATCATTTCATGGAGATGGGTTAGAAGATTGAAAGTAGCCCAAGTAGAAGCTGATATTATTATTATAATACCAAACTTATAAAGCACTTTTTTCATACCGTAGGTCCCGGCCATTAAGCCGAGACTTGGTGTCAACATTTTGACCTTTATTTTGGGGGGGTCGGCTTAATGGCCAGTTCTATTTCAGTGTGAAGAAATCCAGTCGCTGAGAGAAAAATGTTCAGTGTCTTAGCAGCTGTCTATACTCTAGATCTAGTGACTAGATACAAACGGACATCAATCGTCATTTTTATTTAAACTAATGCAGTCATGGAGTGAAAATAGAAGTGAAACAAGTTGATACATGGCTTTGTAATGAAATCAATATTTATATGTAGAATTATCAGATTTTTGTAATTATGGATAAATGTTGTTTGGCTCAGTAGCGCATTTCATGAAGGCAGCATCGGTAACAAGACAGCTCGTACCCAAGAGCATTGTATCTCATTCATTTGGCCGTAAAGACATTCGGTACCCCCATATACCTATTTTGTATGGGCATATTTATACTAATAACAGGATAATTACTGATTAATTAATTTATTTTCAATAGAGAGTTAGTTACTAAATGACCTCATATACCGGTAATTTACATTGTCTTGGTTATTGCCGCATTAGTGACGAAAACATACCATCAAAGGCTCAGTAGTGGATCCAATTGACAATATGTTTAATTACTTCTAAGTCATTGACTTCATATACGGTTCATTGAATGTTTAATCATAACAATATATGTATAAAGCTAAATTGGGATACATAAAGATGACCAAGAAAAAAAAGAGAAGAAATTAAACACCAAAATGGCTCAATAACAAATGTGTTTTCAGCAACTTCTTAAAAATGTTCAGTGTTTTGGATTCACGAATGTGAGCTGGGAGTGTATTCCATAGCTTGGCTGCTGAATACTGAAATTTTCTTTTGCCATAGCTAGATGTTCTAACCCTCGAAACCACCAATGTCACTGAACCCACTGATATACCCTTAGCCTTGAAGTTATTCTCAGTACTCTCCAATACTTCAAACAACTTTAAAACTATAAGCTGGCACTTTGCAGCAAGGTTTGGTGTACAATTAGTTATATTCTCTGAATGTAAATCTCAAATATTTGAAAAGCTGCATTGAGTTATAACAGTGTCAGATCGCGGTATCAGCTGGATTATATGTCCATAAATGAATGATACCTTCTGGATCAACCCTTTAACAAAAAAATGAGATCTGCTCATTGGATCTGCTCATAAGTTGCTTGATCTTCTAATTATAATATTCTTTTGGGGGATAATGTTACCTTTGATTGAGAGAGGGGTCATAGGCAGCCAATGCATTAAAGAGATCACTAAATCCACTTCACAAAGATCATAGAGAAATTATTAACTACATGATTTATTATGTGCTATTCAGTTATGAGTTAATGGCAAACTTTTCAGATAAAGAGTTGACATTTTTTTAAACTAGTATATAAAAATTAAATACTTTGTTGAAGTATTTAAATATAAATACTTCACAAATGTATTTGACCCCAGATATAGTTGTTATGAGGGTAGTTAAAATTGTATTCTAAAAGGCATAACATGCTTCTGACCATCACTTTGTGTGTGTGTGTGTGTGTGTTTGATGAAGGCCTACCTGCATGGTACTTGTCAAAACGGGTCTGCAAATGCAGAAAAGGTGTGTTTTGTGCATACATTAAACCATGATCATAGTTTTCAGTGTAATGGAATATTATTGAATTCTGAGAGTAATATAATATATAAATATCCGACTAGGAATTAAAATATGTATTTAAATAAATGTAATGATACAGAACTCAATTATCTGATATGAAAACTTGTGCCTATTAAATAGTACTATTATTACCTAGTATGGAAAACTGCTATTCTTTTCTAAGATATTTTGCTTTGTTAGATACTGCTAACAACAGCAATGACGAAATACATACTCAGACTGGCAGAGTGTGACCTTCTAGAGTGTCTCATTGTGGGATTCTCGTGATGTTGACAAGCCTGATGCCAAAAAAAGCCATCGAAGGAAATGAGGTGCAGACATTGTGCCAATCCCACAGTTCTTTGAAAATCATGTCTATATTTGTTGATTTCTTTCTCTTGGCACACACTCCTCAGCTATATGTTACAGGCAGGGTTTGCACCCAAAAACCCGAATATCATCCCTTTTTCAGATATAAACTCTTGAAAAGGTGGTTATTCCTGAATTCTTATAATAAACCTATCTGTCCATTTATGTATTGAATTTTTAGTTTTGGTCGTGTTCAGAAAACTATTAGATAATTTTAAGTATCCACAGGTGGCGCTGTGACTAGATAATCTAGGTGATAGTTGAAGCGGCTGGAAATTGATTTTAATTTGATTTGTTCATGTGGCAGGAAAAGACGTAGTGAGTAAAAAAAATCATATTGTTGCTATGTTGTGGGTCATCCGCCACTTTGCATGAAACATGAGTTCAGTAAACCTTACAGAGTTACATGATAAATGATGCCTGCAATAACGGGAATGTGCAAATTTAGGGGAAAATGGTTACAAATCGCCGAATACAAGGAGTGGGTGTGCCATGATCCAACTGGCAACAATTGCTTCGCACAATGCAAATATAACGTCAATTCAATAAATGTCGACAACGGCGGCCAGTTTAATTTGGATAGTCACATCAAAAGTACAGCCCACAAGAAAAGCATAGCTGAAAAGCATGATTCCTGATTGTGCTGCATGTTGGTTATACCACAAACAGTTAGTAATATTATACCTTAATTCAATTCAACTTATTAACCAATAATGAGAAGAAAAAAATTCACAGAAACTATATGTAGGTTACAAGTAAATGATCAAACAAGAATAAAATAACATTGTAACATATATACATGTACATGACATTCATGAGTTAATACTTGAAGATGGTACTTGTGTAATATGGATAGGTGGGTGGGGTAATACATTAATTTAGTTCAACGTTTCCACAAGGATACATTAAAAGTATTTTTTAAACACTGGCTTAATCGTTCAAATGTCATATTAAAATTTTGGGAAAATAGTAAGTTTTGTTGCTTGCTATGTGATCCTTGATTTGTTGTGTAATTAGTGGTAACCTTTTTAATGATAGGTTGTTTACCTATAGACTCTTGATGTGGCATGATAAACTGTTCTTGTAAACAAATGGACTGATAAATAAAATACATAGCTGAAATATATACCCTTGAGAATGTCACAGGTTTGATCAGTACCAAGGCTAAACATCTCCACTTCGAATTCACTGATGAGGATGAAACATCTTTAAGCGTGGAGTGGTTAATGTGCGTTTCCCATGACATTCGTTGACTGGGTAGAGTGACTGTATCATCTAGGGTGATTCACTTTTCTTCCAGCACCTCCTGAAACACCCGTTGAAGGCACACACATCACAGCGAGAAATGTACACCAGATGACACCTACCGACAACTTTGTCTCGGAGGACACACATGTCCTCTCAGGGTAAGCAAATCTTGTATTAGTGTTATAATCCAAATCCAATACAGTGCTGCTGCAGTATAATTTTTTATTTCAGTGACTTGAAATTATACTATCACACTTGTATGTTTGTGACAATTTATAGTTCAAATATGGGTTTATTTGAAGATTTCAAATTAGCAGAGTGATGTTTGGCATTTTAATGTATTGTTTATTTTATTGTTATTAATGTTATTGTTGTTCAGGCTTATACAATATCTTCATAGTTCGGGACTTTCTGTATCTCCAATATTGACAAAAGTGTACTTTATTCAGATGTCTTCCACCAGAGGTTGAAACATTTAGTCTATATCGGAAATTGATTAATAATGCAGCTCCTTCCAGGTCGAACCTTTTGCGTAGGTGTAACATGAATATTTCTCATGCCTGACCCCAGAACATATTATCTTTAGATTTAAGTGAATCTTTATTGTGAATATTTTGTTTTCCTTTCTGAATCATTCAGCGGTGATCAGACTCCCAGTTACAGTTTCTTGGAGGCAAACAGATATCCACTTCATGATCGGGCACGAATGCTGAAAGATAAAAAGGTGCAAAATGAAAGATAACTAAATGTCGATGTAACAGCTGAAAAAATATGCCAGATTTACGCTGGCTGCTTGTAATGTGCCGAATTGGCTCACACAAATAATTTAAACTTCGTAAGAAATATTACAAATGCTGATATTGCGGATTGGCTTGGTGTTGGTGTTATTGTTAGCTCAGGCTAATCGTGTTTAATTTCTGTGTCACAATAGCTAGAACATTTAGCGGCAGCACCAGCTAAAGTTAAATCTGTGAATGAATCGGCACATGAGTCACTGGCTCAGCTATCTCCAGTGCGACGATCACCGAGATGGAACAAAGACTCGTCACCAAGCACACCATCAAAGAAAAAGACGACAGTGTTACGGTTGTCGAAAGGCTCAGCTGAAGACCCGACACCTCGCAGCTTAATACAAGCTATGGTTACACATGGTCAGTTTTGTTTATGTTGTCTCGGTCATAACATGTTCCTTTTAAGAAAATATAAATTTGCATATTGATTCGTCAACTTGTTCCTTGGTTCATTAATGTACAGAAGGATTTTGTTCTTTTAATTCATCAAATCACTGCCACACTAACAAACTTTCCAATTGGAGGATGAGTGGTTTGGTTGATTGATAAATGGGTTGATGGACAGGGTGGGTCAGTGAGTGGGTAACCTTTATAGATGGATTGAAGACGAAGCAGGTACAAAAGTTAGTTAATGAATAATTGAGTATGTCTTGATATTTGTAATAATATGTTGCAAGTGTAGTTTCTGGCTTGCAAAAAGAATCAATATGATTCTATTTGTAAATATTTCTTAATAGATTTAGTTAAGAGGTTATATTTTAATATTTTGATCATGTTCTTAACTGCGGATTGCCTATAATTTGGTTTTTATTCACCCTTTATTGTTAATTTAAAGCATATTTAGAGTGCACCTTTTCTTGGTAAACCTGCAGTATTTTTTATTTATAGGTGCACTTCTATATGACAGATAAATGATAGTCATGTACTTGACTCTGTAATTATTACACTAAATATTTCATTAAATGACATTTGCATTCACTGGTTTCATCAGAACACTCTTAAACATATGTTCATGGTTAACTGTGGCTAAGATTGGCCATTTGAGGCTATACTTCAGCATTGATGCATACTCATACATTTAATCTTTAAATTGATGAATTAGCCCCATTTGTATTAGGGATGAATCTGGGAATTTTTCTTTACAATGTACCTTTTGATAAAGTAAATCTGGTCCACGTGCTGTTGATGCCCAGGTAACTTGGTATTTAGTGTATTCTCAGTAGCTAGTGTCATTCGTTTACCTTTGTTACTATGCTCAAAACATTTAAACAGTAGTTTTTGGTTTTCAGTACAACTATTGCTCATTGTTGTCTTAGTTACCTCCTAAAATATTTTACTGAATATCTAGGTGTTATTACAGGTTCATGTGTCTGTCGTTAACGTTTTCTGTCCATTGATTTATAAATTACTGCGAACAAAACACAACATAATTTCAACCATTTTCCGGGAAAGCATTTTTCTTTATATACCAGTGTTCTTTGCTGATTCACTGAATGTTTTCCATGGTTATCGTTTGAGATATGTTGTACTAGATTATGTAATGTTATGACAGGATGATGTTATTCCCTTTTCAGCTCCTCCTGAGACGCCGATAGTTGGAACAGAACTTGGAGAAAAAACTGCTCAAAGAATGACTGCTCCTGAAAGCCTGATCTTAGATAGTACTCAAGTTATGTCAGAGTAAGTGTGTGTGTGTGTCTGTGTGTGTGTGTGTTATAAAAGTCTGGCCTTACCAGAAACATGCTGGAACCTGAAGGTTCCACTTTCATGAAATAATAATGCTAATTATGGATGAAAATGAAGTAATTTCTCGTGATTTACTCAGTGTTGATCAGTTAGAAGACAGCCTCTTACAGCTCTACAGAAGTGAGCATCACAAGCGGAGAGCTGATGTCAACATAGCCAAGTTTGCAACCGATGTTAAAGAACGCATTGACCAAGAAGGTGAGGCTTGATGACTTGAAAATCTCTTTTTGTCACAATCTCTCACTGAAAGCTGAACTCTCTCTCTGTGTGTGTGTGTGTGTGTGTTTTTGTGCACACATGCATGTCTCTTTTATTTGCTGATGAATACCCATCACAGATGTTCTGTGCCATTCTTCTTTCAGCTGCCAGAGATGATGGCATTTATGAAGAAGAAGAAGACAAAGATAAACATGTGAGTTTTGTTTGATTGTCCTCGACTTACCTAATCTATCAATCCCTTTTCATGGCCTAACTGACAGTGTGGTTATACCACAGACCTGTAGCACATGGGTTCAAACCTTGGTTGGATTATGTATTTGTATTTATGTAATATATTTTTTGGGGGAAATTGTAAATAAAGTTCAATTAATTTCTGCTAAACAATGTGGATCAACTGAATTAAATCTTCCATGAAGCAACGTGATAATATATTTAAAATGTTGGTTTTGCACAAAAAGAAAACATCAGATTGGCTAGAATTTATATTTTCTCTGTGAGTCTGGATCCATCTGTTCTTTCTTTATTTTAGACATCTGAAATTCATGAGCCAGTGGATAAATTACAGTCACCATCCGTTGATGTTGTCACGAAAGCTGTTGATGGTTTACTAGCCGATGTTGTTAATGAAATACAATCGGGAAATTCTAGCACAGTATGTTTTACTTCTGAAATAAAAGAAATCCTACAAAGTGAAGCCCAATCTGTGTCTAGAGAGACTATGGAACAGGCAGATGATCAGCAGAATATGGACAGCGTTTCTGATGAACCACCCAGTGAGTCTGAATCAGTAGAGACCAGCCAGCACAGCACGGAGAAAATGTTTACTGATAACGAGGATAGTGAACACAATGATCATGTCGATTATGATGAACTGGGTGATGAGTCGGAGATGCAAGAGGAACTAATCATGCCAGTTCTCTTTCCTAACGGGATGAAGCAGCTGAAGATCACAGAACTCCTCAATTCTGCTGCGTATGTAGTTAATTTATTGGGGGGGTTTTCCATTGAGATGTTAACTTTGATGTGGTTACCGATGGGGAAGTCCTGGTGTTTCATGTGATTTTTGTCTGTTTGTTTTTTCAGACTTCAAAATGTGGATTCTGAATTGGCTAACATGCAGGCATCTTTTGCTGAGTTAGTTCAAGCTGACTTCCTTCCCACAGGAAACAGGCAAGCCGAAAAGCCACCGCAAGTTCTGAAAATGTTAGTACTGACAGATTAGATAGTCTCACTGAATCCTCTTGCATCTCATTATAGCATACACATCATCATGCCTTCTCTCAGCAGTCATTACTGGGTTGAATAAACTACCCAGTAATTATAAATATGACACTGGGATTTGAAATTAAGATCTGTGGGATCATCAGTCTTCTTCATTGTGATTTGTTAGTCATACCCTTGCCTTTATGACTTGAGAATTTAAGATAAAAGTTGGATTAATTGAACAGTCCATTCAAAAAGCATTATTGTATTATAGTTATGGCAAAATAAATATAGTTATTTAGGCAGAGAACAATAGATATATGAACAGTGAACAAAACTCTGATTCTTGCAGCTTGAAATAAATCCAGTTTTAAACTACAGGAAAACGTTATAACAGTTATCGTATCTGTAGCAAAAATGAATAGTAAGTGTGCTGGACATAACAGTTCAAATATCTGGAGCATGGTGTGGTAACGGTGATCTATGTGATTCTACTGTCAGGGATGTCAGGTGTCCAGACAAAATTGTCTAATATACTTCAGCATTAGACATTAAGCAATGCATGACTAAAGTGGTAGTAATAACTGGCAAAGCTGTGTGCTGGTAAATTTAGGATTAACGTGTTATGTTGACAGTTGACACTTTAATATCTTTTGTGATTTATTTGTCATTTAGAGAAAGCCAGCCAGTTATGTATTTTAAACATATTCTGTTATCCTAATAGTTGCACTGTGTTCTCTCGGCAGTAGGAACAGAGCTCCGAAATCTATGAAACCTAAAGGTGAAGCTCCTCCTAAACGTCTCCCACGTTCACTGACCAAAAGTATAGCGCAGCACTTCACCAGAAATCAAAGGATGAGCAGAGAAGTGTTAGATGAGGTCGAAAAAGTGTAAGTGTTCTTGCTTTTTAATTTAATTTACTCGCATGATCTGTACTGTACAGCATTAGGTCCTCCCCATATATAAAATTAGATTAACAAAGCTAGGATCTGTGGAGCTTCCACAAACTCAGGTTCCAAGACAAATATTCACAGTTTGCCATAAACACAAAGGACAGACTTAGTATTTTTATTGTTATTACCTATTATGATTTGCTAGAAAAGGAATTATAAATTGATAAATTGATAACAGAAATTTCTGACTCATATATCATTTAATCATACATGACAGAGCTGACAAATTCTGGAAGAATGTAGCATCAGATCTGTCTGCATATGCACAACATGCAAAGAGGAAGTCCAATAATGAATGTGATGTGGAACTTTTGATGAAAAGGTTTGTAACATATCCTTTCACACACACAGAATATGGTGGAAAAGTAGCTTTCTGATTTTACAATTTATTTCTAGTAAGTGTAACCAAGTACTGGTGTAAGAGCGTGATGCAATATTTTAATGCTGTCACATCAACTACGTTTTAGGTCGTCACGATTGATGTGGCATTGTTCTGATTTTTCTACAGGCAAGGATTTGTAACCCCGGAACAGTCCATGTATTCTCTGGTTGAGGAATATCTTCCACTGGAGTACAGACAAGAGATAATACCTATTGCACGTTCGGGCAATGTCATAGAACCGAAGAGGTGATGTTTTGACATCAAGCAGCCAAGGTTAATTTTCTGCTGGTTTTTGAGGTGATATTTCTGCCCACAACTCTTGATGAAAACTTGCCGTGGAAGCAATAATCATAGAAAAATGAATAGCTATTTGTTTGAGATTTACTGTTCGTTTTTAGTTAAGATGTTATCCATTTGTCAGCACAGTGAAGACATATTGCAGACAACCAAACGTCGTTTTCTTATTGTATAATGTCAGCGTGTGTTCGCGTGCGTGATGTTGCATCTCGTATGCGTTGTTTCTAATTTAAAAATTCTGTGCTTTATTGTTGAATAGATGGATGGGGATGACGATGATCTGGATCAGCGTATAGCCACTCATATTTTTATATGCATGTTGTCCTGGATCTGACCTTGAATAATCATAACTGGTGGTGAGAGAGGTCACACACTTGGATACGCGTAGTAGAGTGGGTTCGACCAATTTTGGAGCCTAACTCCATTCGTTTAATGTGTCACTTTATCTCAGTTACGTAGCCACTTAAGATTAACTTTCATAGAAGCTGGCCTGTTTTACTCAGTTTAATAGTTTACTTGACTGTATGGTAAATGAGTGCTTTTTGTCTAGACTTGATATTAGTCGCAGGTGGGATACCACAGTATTTACACTTCATTGATTGTGGATGTTAACTTTAAATTGTTTAAACCATTTTTTTCTAAATTTTTTTTATGAATTTGTTTGTACTGAACGAAACACTGGTTAGTTTTGTGGGCCGTGGTTCCCTTGCCTGTATACTTTTAACCCAGCTGGACATTATTATAATTCTAACAGGTCTGCTGGATTAATTATGCCAGTTCCCATAAACAAACCATTTAAGTTTATTTATCAAGTAAGAAATGTGTCCACAAAATTGTTTTCCCTTATATACGTTTGTTGGTGTATTTATCTATTTCATATACCATTTATTAGGGAAATCTCCTCAATATAAGTACTTCTGCTGACAGTTTCTTTGTCACGTGTTTACTAGTTTTATTTTAAGAAATGTTATAACTATGTGGCATTGAATAAATATTGGTAACATTATGTGGCAGTTAGATGACAAATGGTGAGATAAAACACTGTAACACCGAGATTTAATCATTCAAATCCGACATCTGTAGAACAGCATGATAGCAATATGTTGTAGGAGCACAGATATGTATGATAGAAGATTGTAAACATCCTGAATTAAATCATTGAATTTGCACTCATTATCGAAGTACCATCTTGACTTCTCTCAGGCGGGTTTGTTTTCCTTGAAATCTCATGAGATTTCCAAAAAACCCACCAATCTCCCCATGCGGGTGGGAAAAAGTCGGATCTTGACTTCCCAAGTGGCATGCAGCATGTTACTTATATATGCCCACATGTGGTCTATATTCTGTAATATGTGTACGAATCACCTTGCATTGCAAAAATAAAATGATAAACCTACCTACCACATTTTTTCTTTGGCCTCATCTATTGCCCACCATTAACATCTTATGTTACCTGTAAGGCTTCCTAAAATAGAATATGATTTTGTGGGAGAAAAGGCTAATAATAATAATAAATTAACTTTTATTTTCCAGAATTGTTCAAAAGTGCTTGATCACAGATAAGTTTTATATCCTTTTTGTAATGTTTGTGTGTGTGTGTGTTAATGAAAAATAGCATAGAATACAAGAATTCACACTTTTTTCAAACTGATTGAACCGAGTATGGCATTTATGCAAGATCAAACATAACACAGATTTATACCAAGAAAAATATCTGGACTGTATTTATTTTTTGTGATGTACACGTTTGCCAACAGTTCTTACATAGTAGGATAATGTCAGAAAACAAAGTCTGTTCAAACGCCTACACGCCATAAAATGGGAATATGACGACGTGAACATTGATGGGCCTCAATGCTGATGTGGAAATGGGAATTGTCTGTCTTGCTTCGACCTTCTCTTGATTTCTCTAAGTATGCTGGATGAAAACAGTACTACAATACATACAAAAGAACGCAACAAAACAGCAAAGAGACACCATCACAAAGTTGGCACTATCTCTCAAAACATTCTGCATATTCCTAAAATAAACAACAAGAACATCATAACACACTGTACCACTGATTTCTCGGGCTAACACTATCAGTAGAGACTTGAACCAGAACGGACGCTGTGACTGAGAGATCAAACATGCCAATAACGGTACAACTACACAACTAATCTGGGCTGGTCAACGGTTGGGCAACTTAAGTCACAACGATCTGCTGTGCAGGCCCCATATATTACAGCGATTCAGAAAACGTTACGAACACTAGTCGCAGTAGCTGATTAGTGTGTGAATGAAGTCTTTAAGCAGATAATGAAATTTGCACAGAACACGAATGAACAGTACTGCAAACTGTCGAGTCGCTAAAAACAAATGCACTTGGCCTCTGTCAATAAATGCGCCCACAACAATCCACATGGTTAGCTGTTCTACCTAAATATCAATAACGTATAAAATATCGTATTTCAGAATGTTCAATCTAAATGACGGCCAATGATGCCAAACTGGCTTGGCTGAAAGCTTCTAAACAACTGCCTCGAAGGAAATCTTTCCTTTCATCCAGAAACTGTGTTGCATATTTGAAAAAGGTCCAGAGACGAGTCGCTAAAATTTAAACAGCAGCGCTTGTAACAATAACCACAAGATGCCAAACACAACGAAACTGCCGCCTTCAAATCTTGCGCCTAAAAGCGAAGCTTAATCCTAGATGTAAAAATAATTCCTCTAAAAGGGGAATACAAAAAAAAGAGAGCGAACATCATGATGTCCTCATCAGTGTTACGACGAGAAATCAGTATTGGAAAACAATGATAATGTGTGCTTAACGATGAGACAATGATAATATTTGCTTATCGATGAGGGAAACATTTATCCTAAACCAAAATGGCGAAAGAATTCACTAATGTTAAAACAATAAGAGATGCTGCCTCGTATATTACAGGAATAAAATGCAATGTCTCCATATTAAATACACACAACAAATAATACATATAGATAGAATGAGCCAGCACACGGACACTGGGACTTTACAGCATTGTCTTTACATATTTACAATCGGCATATCTATACACACTGTACATGATATCTCTAAAACAAAATATATCCCAGGTGAAATTTGCTCACAACGATGTAGTACCCCGCCCCCCGACTTCACAACAAGTGCAATTGGTCTACTAGTCGCATATAAATTCATATAAATTAAGAAGAACCATTTAGTAGGTTTCAATGCCACATGTATCCAGTATCATGTGCTGGATGAAACTACACCAACAGAAATGTACAGCTCTGTAGATGCTCCGATGACTTCTAAGAAAAGCAGTTCACTTTTATTACAAAAACACTTGACAAACCCGAAATAGAAAACACCATCAACAGACTGGTATATGTACAAAATAACACTATTCACATATAATACCATACAATGTAAACAATGTGGAGATCTAGTAAACAGTGATGTTTCAGATTACTGGCTAGAGAACTGCATCAGAACGACCTTTGGCAAGTTACGCTCTGTTTGGACAAAAGTGCTGATGATGATGATGTGAAATGTGTACTTATTAGTCAAGACGAAGGAGTAAGATGTAAGGATGCACACATCTTCCCGAACAGACTTCCCTCCATAGAAATCTTTCTATACGGATATATCTGTCCTCCTCACACTTAATCGATACACATCACACTCTTCTCAAACGTGGTACACCTGGCCACACGATATCTGATGAGCCAGCACCAGCATATGCATGGTGATAACCTCTACATAACGACTGTACTATCTACTTTCAATGATATACCGTGCAAAATTCCTATCAAGTCATCTTAGAAATAATCTTGTATAAAATCCTGTTTAAGGAACAGAAATACTATAGCTACAAATTTTGGTTAGTCATCATGATGTGACGATATAGACATTCAGCTGTGTGACATCGTCAGAATAAAACAGCCGAGTTGTTATCAACATGGAAACACTAACACCGAGAGACCTAGAATGATGTGAAAATTATAAGAAATGTATAAAAGCATACACGGTTCAGCGAGTATGACAACTTAAAAAACGAGGAAACTGCTTCACGTATGGCATGGCAATAAATATCCATCTGCGTTATAATACAATGTGAATTATGTACAAGAGATGATAAATGTACAATGGATGGGCTTATGGTAATGTCAGCCGTCAAGGCTAAACGGTTGAGCTACGTCAAGCATACACAAACACAACTCGAACACGTCTGTATACATATACACCCGTAGCTAACCCCAATCAGTAATAATTGTATTCCAAATGAAGTACAAATTGTTCCCCACACAAAAACCCCATTAAGCTAGGAGACAATATTATGATGAAGGTGACGAGACTTTAGGTCTGTAGGCAAGGCGTAACTCCGTTATACGTTCTGGTGTTGGTTCCCACTTCACGCGGCCCGCTTTGTTTTGTAGAAACACGATTAATGTACCATGGGCTGACTTGACATTAATTTCAACCCTGAAAGGTTTACAATACATTTGATATTAATCAACTATCCAAGCCAGTAAGAATTCGTCTAATATCATCCACCCTTCAAAATATCGCTGATCTATCTCGACATAATGATTGCGTTTAGTAAAGTATACTCACTTTGGACAGCTATGCTGGAATCCATTTCTGTACTCGTGTTCAAATGGCAACACAGTTAGCTGTTTGGTGTTGAACCTATCAACACATGAACAGATGTTAACAGATGAGAAATGCGTTTAGTCAAACTAATATTCTTGGACTCTATCAACAAATAGGGTACCAAAATTTACCATCTAGCAAGTCCGAATCATTCAGTTAACGTAATCGCAGATTAGCCGACAGAATTAATTAGTCTTCAGACGTTTCACTATTCTGTGATAAAAGACTTGACTGGACAATAACAGGTTCATTACCGACTGGATTCGAGTCTCAGTAAAGCTTCAGTTGGTGGATCTCTCCAATCGGGTATAAACACAGTGAAGGATAATGGTTCCTCCGTCTCCGCCAACAGGTTCTGTAAAATCACATAAAACCCATCTCAAATTAAAATGACATCTGCGTGAAATACAGATCATTGATAGTTCATCGAAAAATATAATCTAAACAAACAAATCTGCTGACTTTAGACGAGCCAAACAAATAAGAATTGATTGTAACAGCATAGCTTACTTTAATTATTTATATACATTCAACAATTTAAGTATGAGATGAAGGCTAAAATAGTTTTTCAGTCTCCGTGTCCTTTTGAAATTACAGATTATGCTGATTCAATATTTCTAAATATATAATTCATGCAGTTATTTTTAGATCACACGAAGAAGATCAATTCGCAGTTTTAGCCAACAGAGGCAGCAAAAAACTGACGTGATGAGTAAACTGTATCGTGAGGGGCCGTAAATACAGATATAACAATCGAGATATATCCAAAAGTTAATTGCTGACAGGAAACTAACCTCAAAATGGTCTACCATGGCCTCCATTAATTCTTCACAAAAGGGAGGATTAGCCTCAAAGGATCCACTTATAGGATGAAAATCTAATAATGGTCTGAAACATCCAGATAACAGATTATAAAATATATAAAAAACTTGTATACAGGCTGTGTACTTGTTCATAATAATAATAATAAACAATAAAGCATTAGCAGATGGCACTGTATATATATATATATATATATACAGGGATAGAATCTAACATTAAAAGGCAACTAGTGACTTTTAAAATCAACTAGTCCTTGAAATAAGGAATTAGTTCTACATGTTCACAAGCGACCAGGCGAGCGTTAATTTCGAACCCTGATATATATATATATATATATATATATATATATAAGATATTTGAATGATAAACATTATTTATTGGTGAAAGCAATCGTGAACGGGTAATTTTCTAGAAAAGAGAAGGTGCATTTCTAATAGCCATCTGACAGCAGATTCCACAAAGTGGGGGCTGTAACACTAAACACACAATCACCGTATTGTTCAATCAACACAAAATACAAAAATGTAACATTACTACAGTAGAGAGACACAATGAAACCTTACCCTCTGGAGCCAAAATAGCAGTCAGTGTCAGGAAATGCAGAGCAGTACTGCTTGAAATAACAGTTTAATGGAGATGCAAAACATTCAAACGTCACGCCAAACATCCGATTGAGACACTCAAATACAGGAACTGGCAGGGCGCCCTGCATGCCAAATCCCTCATTTGTCTGTATTCCAAACAATGTCTGAAAGATGTATTAAGAACATGCCTCAAACTTAGAAGATTCAACACCAAAAAATATACAATCATAATATCACTGTAAAAATACTTACGTGTTCAAATAATTGTTCAATACTAACAAATCTCCCACAAGTTCATAAAATAAAATTTAGCAGAATATGTCTGTTACAGGATACAATATGACTGCAGAAATAAATCCAGTTATTGGCTTGCAAGAGACAAGGGTATAAGTGAGTAAATCAAGATTCATTATAACTGGAATATTCTGAGAAAAATCCAATTAATGAATTCTTTTCGAAGTTGACCATAATAATTTTCTTCAGGTGTAAGAGACACATACTGCAAACAGTTCAGCAATTATTCAGCCCATACCTGATATCTCTGAAGCAAACACCAAACTCGTGCTAAGAAGTGCTCAAATCTGACATCATCTCGTGTGTTCCACCGATAAAGCTGTTCCTATAAAATGGACAGATTGATAAAGAACATAAATAACTCACCCAATGTCATCATTACAACACTGTTATGAGCTTACCAATTACTGCAAACTTAGCTAAAGGTATTTCAGAACAAAGTATTTTAAGACTCTTCGAGCCGACTATTTAAAAAGTTTGTTATAAATTGGGACTGCCCGAAGCCTAAAGGCGAGCCATTTAACATTTGCCAAAAGTAAGTTGGATTTCAACCTTGGAAAAAAGATGCCAGACACTGATATTATACACCTTATTCATTTACTGATTAATACACACAGCAAATATGAATGCATACATATATATCTACATCCGTACATACCAACACACAATAACAGTAAGATCGGTGGCAAATATTAACTGCTCAAAAATTAAATTTCAAAAACAATTCAACTCCTTATTATGTTTAAAACAAGAAACTACGACATTGGAACTATCCATCAATTCCAATTCCACAATGTGAATGCAGTCAGATCTGCTCCCACAATCTACAGAGCTACCCACTTACTACACGGATGGAGACTTACCAGTTTGTGAAAGTGTGTGCTGTTCAATTTGTGTGCTTCCCCTTTATATCTGAGGTAAGTTATGTCACCGTCTATGTGGTGCTCCACACCACTACAGTATGGACTGAGAGCACAGACCTGGGCAGGATAGCACATCACTCTACGCTGGGCTGGCTTCGGCAGGTCAGATGGCACTGATTAATGAGAACCAATTTGGTAAAATGGGCATCAAACTTGCTAAAACAGCTTCTAGATGGTGTACTCGTGTAGAGTAATAACAGACTAGTAAATTTTATAGAAATATTGATAACTAAAACCATATACAATTTTGGTAATTTTGTTACAATATAAACCACTCTAATCTGGTTAGAAAACATGTATGTTTGTCAAATTAGTGTATATATCTTTTACTGTTAATCTGTATAATCAGGTAATATGTTTATTACCTGAAGTTTTCAGGTAGTGTGTATTAAATCTCAGTTAGCAATACATGTGTTTCTTAAATATTTCAGGTAATATACATAATACCTGATTATACAGATTAACTGCTACATATATGTGTGTGTGTGTATATATATATATATATATATATATATATATAGCTAAACACAGGTGTAGATTTAATCCACTCAAACACTAAAATATATTCAGTACAATCATATACAGAACATGTTCATGCCCACTGGCATATTACTATCTCAAAAGTTCATGACTAATATTTTAACAAATATAAATATGAAAATCCCAAATCTGTGACCCTTCCAATCTCTCATTTATCAGTATTTCAACACCATCAACTGTACTATGATGGCATTACATACTGCGTATATTATGCTCCTTGAGTAACTGTGTGTGTTTCTCTCTCACTTGCTGGCCATAGTCTTTAGCCAAGTGATAGATCTTGGTACAGATTCCCTCCACGGATGACTTGGCTGCCTCGGTCAGATGCGGCTGACACTGTCGCTTCAAATGGGCAAGTCTTTCCTGCAGAGGTACGGAAATGTTTTAGAACTGATATTAAACTACTGATAATAGTCAAAAGAGTGTACTAAGATGATACAGGATTATCAACCTAGTATCTAAGTGGCAGCATGATGATCAAACATGAGTACATGAATTACTGTGAAAAATTTGCAATGGTACCAGAATGTTTTGTTCCATAGACGACTGAAATCAAATATAACCATGAACATTTTTAATCCTAATAAAAACGTTCAATTATTTTATACTGACCTCAATAAATAAGTGTTTAAAAGCAAAATATAAATGATAAAAAAATAACTACCTATGTAGAATTTTAACTACCTAGGTAGAAACTTTAACTACCTATGTAGAATTTTTATACTCAGCATTTTTTTAATGATTCCTGCTTGTAGATGTATTATTATTGTTATTATCATTGACAGATTATTACACCTATCAACTTAAAGGAACAATTCACTTTCATCAGATGCTTCTGAAGTCTAACACCACTAAGGATAAGCTATGTGTGTGTGGCCTAGTTATAACAAAGTAATCAAGTATCAGCTAAGCGTATAATTTTGGAACAAACGGATGTTTACAAATATTACAGTATAGTTGGTCCAAACAGTCTCAGAAAATTGCTAAAAGAAAAATATATAGTGAAATTCCTTATGAAGATGGTTTTGTACTTTTGTAACACATAATGTCCACCAAGATGTCAGATGTATGTAAACGAACCAATAACTGTTAAGAATAGTTAGTAGTTTGAGCCCAAGGGCAGGTATGATCATGAGGACGGCTAAGCTAGAGCTTGTGACTTGATTTTATCTGGATGGAGATGGCTACAGAATCCATGTGCTCACTGATCTCAGGACTTTTTCCTTCTCGGGTACAATATGGCATAATGGTGACAAAGCCATAATGGTGATCTCCCCTTTAATTTGAATTATTTCCTTATATCCATGATATCAGGTATAATCAGTGAATATTATTGTGGAATTTGGGGGTACTTTTATAAACATTATAAAGGCAATATTTAATCTAAATTTTAAATCCTATTCATTACCGGGATAATGAGGTAAAATAAAAAAGGGATGACACTTGGCAGTCATTTCCCAATGAATGGAGTTCTCAATATCACTAAAAAATACTGCACATCTGTAGTTGAAAATCTGATATTAGGATTTGAAAGACAACTTGAGACAACATACCAGGTAATCTTCGTACGACGCATTATTTCTTTTCCGTAACCACGTAAATGTGTCCTCAGCCTGCCACATCACCAGTTTTCTGCTATCGGGTGTTACATCCCTGAAATGACCATAACAATAGGTTTAACGGCAGTGATGGTTAACAATTAACATTTACTTGATAATGTGACACAATCCTTTTATCAAGATTATAAAGTGCTGAGCAGTAAAACTGAATAACATTAATGTTTCTATAAATAGCATACACATAATTTTGCATCATACATTAATTATTTGATAGACAATTGCTCGGTGTTCCAACCAAAACTAGATTCTGCAGAGTGGAGTTTATGCTTAGGCCAAAAATGTAAGCTTGCATAAATTTATGAATTTGTTTTATCTGGTTTAAAAAAATGTCCTAAAAGATTCTTTTTTAAATTCAGACTATTTCCAAAGAAAAACACAAGAATATAGGAACAGTTCGACAATAAAACATTTGTTCATTGTTGGTTGATCTGCTACAAAATGACAACAATGAGCAGACACCTGACATGACACTAACCGTTTTTCTATCATACGCTTAGCAGCTTCGGCATATTTGTAGAGTTGTCTCCTTGCATCAGTTGAGTACTTTGGCTTTGTCAGCTTGACTGGAATATCATTCATTATCTCTCGATACATTGACTGAGATACTTCCGTTGTGCAGTCGGTTGGAAACAGTGGATCATTGCCTTTGTCTAAAACCTTCCTCTCCAAAAGCCAGCGATTAAATGACTCATGTGGTGCATCAATACCTAAATATCACAAAATAGGTTCGTTTAATGTTTACGTTCATTGATTTCAAAATGTAAATGATTTAAAAATATGATTTAAATATTTTATAAGCTTGGATTTGTCCAACTTCTTACTGGTGTTTCTTGAATGGAGATGACTGATTTTTCACTGAGAAACATTTCCGTTTCTTTCAAAGAAAAAATTCTAGTGAGATTAAATCTCTTGAAACTATAGTCAAGTCTAATTAACTGCATAACTAAAATTAACCTAGCCATTCAAGAAAGGTATACTGACGATTGTTGAACTGCATACAAATAAAAGGGTCTGGGTGACTTTTAACATGCTTTTTGGACATACAGGACTGTATTATTAATAGCCAGTCCAGTAATGATACAATTATTACTGCTGCTATCAGGGCTCAAGTTTCCCATACAAATTTACAGATTTGTTTTGGAGGCATTCTCAACTGATAATCGTCTGTGTAACATATCCAAATCAGTCATAACTAAATCAGCCCTGAAATGTTTTAAATTCCCACCATGAATGATTCAAGTTCTCTTACAACGAATTGATGTATTTGGGTGGAAATGGTCATACTCATTAATGATTCATTAAAGCAATTGTTTGTAAATTTTCATCCTACCCCGAAATATATAATTTGTTATTTTATCTGTAGATAAGATTAAATCAAGCCATTTTATATTTTAAGTTTACCAAAACTGTGATTCTATTAAGTGCTACAGATGTTACAATAAAGCAATATTTTAATTGCACATACATGGAAATTCAGATCTCGAGCAGCAAATGTACGCCATATGAGGCATTCTCGTGAATACGCAGATCATTTTGTATATTTTTGCTTATCATGATGTTTCTACCCTCAAACTCATTATTTTATGCATAATCATTGTTATTAGAATCATTTGAAAAAGTTATTGGCCACCAAAGAACTGCTTTAAACATGATAACCAAATAATACAGTGTGCTTATGGCGGTATTTTATTAATATTATTCAGCAAGACATCAAACCACCAATCACTGTATAAGATTTGTCAGTGATCTCTCACTGGCTGGTCATTGTATTGTCTGGTTATTGTAGATTAATGTGAAGACTGATACACAAGGTAACATATAATAATGATGCTTTGGACATTATAAGCTGCTATATATATATATATATATATATATATATATATATATATACATACACAAACACACATATTACTGACACTTTGAACTCTGTGAGATGCAAAACGAGCTTTGATTTCACTGATCTAACGTAACAATTAAAACAGACCTTCTCTGGTGTGACAGAGTTCCTGGTACTTTGTCCGTAGTTTTACCATCAGCTGAGTTCTGAACTGTTCTATATCTGGATGTGGTGCAGGAATCATCAGAGGCTTACGCTCAAATATTATGATGTTTGTTGGCACTTCAAAATTCCAGAATGGACTGAAAAAGAAAATAATACTAATACTAGATGGGGTTGGGGCCAAGTACATGGGAAAGTATTTGATTATGAGTATGTAAAGTTTTTATGAGTAAATTTTTTAAACAATGACTGCTCATTGTCATCGTCTTTATTTGATACTTTTTATCTGATGATATTACACATTTTATACAGAAAAGACAAAACGAATGTTGTAATTACGCAGAACAGAAATTGCATGGGAATGAGACCACAGACATGCATGATCATAGTAGTAGTGCATAACAGGGTTAATATTAAAATATGCCTTTATCTGACGTACTGTTGGAAGCAAATCAAATCAAATCAGATGTATACAGTACATTAACAGCAATTCTCCTCTGTTTAAAAGTAAAGGGACCTCGAATCAGTGGAGATTTAAAATGATAGTGGCCAATATAAATTAACCTGTCAGAGTTCATAATGATGGGAGGGAAATAGGTATGAATATACACAAAATGGAAATAAAACTAAAAGACTGAAAACCTGTATATAATAAAACTACCTGTACTCAGAATGAACTCATAACGTATGGAAACTTTGTGGTTATAATTGAGTACAAGTACTGGGTATCATGAGCACAAAGTACACGAATAACATCTGAGTAGTTAAAAATATGCAGTCGAATACAACAAGTACAAGAGTAGATTGCCTTCCATCTCCACCTGTAGATAACTTTAGTGCATTATTCATAAGCAATTTGATCAACACTATTCGTTACTGAATATGTACATTGATGTCTATTTGGTGAACATTTAAATGCCTATATATAAAAAGATAAACATTCACAACAAAATATATTTAAAATAGGTCTCTATGTTAAACTTAAAGGGATAGTCCACTTTCATTTCAAATTTTCAAGACTAATACAGCTATACCCACAAATATCATAAATGATGTCAAAATGTGTAAACAATCACCCACACATTAAATAATCCAGTTCAAAGTGCTGATTAATTAACTTTTAATGGCCAGTGGCTGTGGGCACTGCTATTTCGAAGCTAGACAGAGACAGGAAGCCCCTGAATGGTGATGTCACTCGAATACAGAAGTTTGACCAGAAGTCTGTAGAGCCCTTACAAAAGCATGTAAACAAGTGTGAGCAAAGA
The DNA here is from genome assembly GCA_025642065.1 of Paralvinella palmiformis. Taxonomy (NCBI): domain Eukaryota; kingdom Metazoa; phylum Annelida; class Polychaeta; order Terebellida; family Alvinellidae; genus Paralvinella; species Paralvinella palmiformis. Next base: position 286,220 of record JAODUP010000506.1, on the reverse strand, counting down.
ATTATTCCAGAACAGAACGCAATTATCTTGTTAAAATGATATCAGGTATATTTGTGATTATTATTGTGGAATTTTTTGTTATTGTTCTAAGCATTACATATTTCAGAAATATTTTCTGAGGGGGGACTCTCCCTTTAATAACTGGATGCTCTATTAGTACATTATGCATCTCTCACTCAGTTAGGTTGACATCTGGAGTCATTACTGTTACTATATTATAATAATATATTAGATGTGGCCAGCATACGGGTAAACATAGCACACCCATTTTATGCTAACAACTCTATGTCAGATGAATTTTCTTCTATATTATATAGTAATAGTTATGAATATGAAAGTGTTCAACAGCAAAAAAAAAGTACACAACACCATGGTTATGATACTAGCAAACAATATGGAACCATCCAATCAATGAATCATATACCATCACAAGGAGAACAAATATAAACCTCCCCCAACAAACATAAAGGATCTTTTGATCCAAAACTAATGGATAACATTTACATACGGGTGTGTGTGTGTGCGCGCGCACTAGTACACTAGAACTTTAATGAGTACAGACATTATGTACTATGTATCTGAAATCTTTCTATTTTATTTTACAGGTTTAAACAACATTAGAGTATTGGTAATCTCTGTGTGTGGTTACTAATAAATGATGATAACTGCTAACTATCAAAACTGACGATGTTAAAGTCAAATTTGGCATCTTTAAACACACAGTTACTGTTAGAAATATTGAACGAGGAACATAATCAATCCAGAAAAACAACCTTGAATAGAAAATAGTTATAAATGGATTTAACATTTTAAAAAGATGATACACTTCTGGTAACTCGTTCGTGAAAACTGAAACTACCCACACTGATGCGCTGTTGTCATATCACTTAAAGGGACAGTCCCCCCTCAGAAAATATTTTTAAAATATGTAATGCTTAGAACAGTACCCAAAAATTCCACAATAACAATCGCGAAATATATCTGATATCATAGATATAGGGAAATAGTCCAAATCACTGGAGGGCCGCCATTACGGCTGCAGCGGAAGCCAGATTTGAGCAAACTGAAATGCTCTGATGTCACATCGGTGCTCTATAGACTGACGCGGATTATAGTTTCTCATGAGCATTAATTTCTGAGCCATTTGGAATCATCTTCCTCTTGTCAGGTTCCTTCTGGCCCAAACTGATATGGTTGTATGTTATTCACGACGTAATTTTAACAAGATAATGCCGTTTAGTTCTGGAATAATTCTTAGCTCACACTTGTTTATGTGCTTTTGTATGGGCTCTCAGACTTCAGGTCAACCCGGATGACCTGAAGTGACGTCAACATTCAGGAGCTTCCGGTCTCTGTCTAGCTTCAAATTGGCAGTGCTCATGGGCCATTAAAAGTCAATTAATCAGCACTTTTAACTGGATTATTTAATATGTGGGTGATCATTTACACATTTTGACATTATTTATTGTATTAGTCCTGAAAATTTGAAATGAAGGAGGACTATCCTTTTAATGGCACTTGAATATATAAATTAATGCAGCACTATAAACTCGGTTTTGATGCTATAGACAGTATAACTTACGCTGTATGACAATCAGTATCAACTAAATAAACTTGTGTTTTTCAAATCAGTTGTTTCTGCCAATTTCTCTTTTCTTGAGAACCTTATAAATTCTCAACTAGCAGTAGCAATCATTAAGAAGCATCCCACAATCTTACTATAATTCGTATAAATTTAGAACTTCAATAGACCGATTCAATTACCCCAGGCACCACTATGCGGCTGAATTTCACACTACAGTCTCGGGTTAGAAGTCTAAGATGACTTTTAGGCCAACATTGAAGGTTTGATAGGCAGAGTGATGCTCACACACACACACAGAGAGAGAGAGAAAAAGAATCACTGTGTTGCGTGGCGATTTACGCGTGTAGTGGCCGATAAATATCTTACCGAAAAGCTGTATATAGGCTATTTACCACCTATATTTGGATTTTATTTATAGTATATTAAGGGTATGTAATCTCCAGATCATAATTTTGCATTTAATTGGAATGGCATAAACTTCATCCAATAGAATTATAGATATATGCCACTAAACTAAGTAACGTTCAACGCAATTTGCATGGCTGTCACAGTCCGGCCTGTTTAGTTCAAACTTATTTTTGTATACCTTTTGACACCTGACATGACAATGTCAATGGATAAAATCAAATCAATGATCACACAGATTATAATTCAATGGGTGATTCTTATTACTGTAACAATAATATTTATGCATTGATATCTTGTATTTATTTTCTGAATCAGCCATTTGTGCAACGTTTACTACATGTAAATGTCAGGGATGTTATTATTCTAATGTAATAAAAAAAAAAAATTAATAATATACAGATGATACATATATGATTGGGTCCCAGGCACAAGTAAACTTTTTTTTAAATCTTCATTAAAATTATTTATTTAAACCATTGAAAGCCATGTTAAAAAATCCCCAACAATAAATAACTAATTAAGGCTTAGCTGCGTCATTCATCTGGAAAAATTGGTCCAGTACTTACTGTTAGTGAAAAGTTGCCATCCCATATTAACAGTGGGCACCATAGCTGTTTCTAACCCGAGACTGCAGTTGGTAACCGATGCAATGCATTTCGCCTGGATAAGTCTATTGCTGAGCCAGTGGCTGCACGATGTTCAATAGAGCCCATTATCATTTCTGCAGGCAGAAAGTAGTTTCTGCTACTTTCTGCCTGGTGTGTGACAGAAATAGGTTTCTGCAGGCAGAAACCCCACCCTGAACCTTAGTCTAATCAAAGTATAACCACACACAATCCTGTTTTCTGCCAGACATAGTGAAGTTGCCAAGTATCAATATATATACACACACATCTATAATGATAAAATACACAATATCGTAATTTCAAAGTTGCTGAATCAGGTTTTGTTTCTGGTATGTATTCAATATGAGATAACTATAAATAGTGAATCACCTTAAATGCCCATCCTGGCTAAACACCAAGTGCTTAACAATAACTCAGTGACCCCCCCCCCCATAATGCATAGAAAAGATGTGACTTCATGTGTCAAATCCAATTTTCCACTTGACACCTTCTATAGTGTTGATCACCCAATATCACCACAACCATAGATTTGGGAGAATTGTCTCTGATTAGTTTGATTTATTAGACTACATGGTGTTGAAATCTAATTGCAATTTAATTATATGTAAAAAAATATTATCTAACATAAATAACAATTGATTTAAAATAGCATTAATTTTCAAAAATCAATGCAATAATCATAAAAATCCAATTAGTTACCAAAAAATATTAAAACCTAATATTACATAATAAAAATTAAATGATTTAAACCAAACAACTCTGTACACACAATCAATATAAAACAAACAAATAGTCATATGAAGTAATACTAATAGCTACATGTGTAATGTGCTAAGGAAAAATATGTGCAGATCTTCTTCACCTGTCTAACTCAGGATCCACCCGACATTTCTCACTTACTTCTACCAAAGTGACAGACAAAATTAACCATATGTACCTTTCATTTTTATTTAAAAAAACAGTATCTTATCACACATCATATCTCCTGTTACATAATGTGCCAAGAGAAGCCGCTAGTATATTCTGGTCAGATGCCTACATTATATATAGACAATCACCAGCCAAAATCAATGGCACTGTCATTTATAGCTATTCAATTACTGAATACCTCTGTTGAATTAGCTCCACTCCCTAGCTATAGAACTAAACTGACTCATCAGATCAACCAGTTACCGAACTGATTAATTTACATAAGCCACCAACAAAGCCAATCAGTACATGATCACTAGAGGGATAGTTTTTATTTCTGGCTCTATAATAATAATAATTATTATATCAATTATGGTATTTTTTTAAATCATGCCATTCAAAGTTTTCATGTATATAACTAAGTTCAATATACTTTATTGACACTGGTCACACATGAGACAAATCCAACAAACACAGACATGAGTTGGACTGGAACCCACAATCTGTAGGTTTGCAATACAGTGTTCTAACCTTTGGGCCTTAAATATATATAAATTTGTGGATTTAACCCACTGGACTGGACTTCAACAATTTAAGTTATTTCCTTTTTTGAAAGGAGTCAAAATGGGAAAGTCTAATCCTAGACTGCTCCATTGAATTTTAGTGATATCTGAGGTACTTTGTAACTAGGATACAGGGTTGGCATGTTTCTTCCATGGACGGTAATAACTACGGTTAAAAACTAATTTTTCTGTTATGGAAGAAATACTTTCTTCCCTTACATTTTGATAAGAAATGAAAGAAACCCCAAAATGGTACAAAATCATCTTCCAAATTTAGATTTGCCATTTTCAAATTTGACAAATATTAATATATTTTTTCGTGCTAATCATCAGGGCTGGAATTTGTCTTCAGGCTAGTGAGTAGTCTAAAACACTAGCCCGGTCAGGTTACTGCCATTTTGAGGCAAGATATGTGGTAGTCTCAAGTTCCAGCACAGTTTTGTTCTGACTAGTAATTTGTTTTAGTTTTAATAGTTATTAAATTGGTGTTGGGCTAGTAAGAAATCTGTTGGGCTAGTGGATTTTGCAACAAATCTTTGGAGACAAATGGAAGAAACTAAAATTGATTTGTTTTGAGCAACATACTGAAAATAATTGTACCATAAATACTTGTGGTTAAGTCAAGCACCTTGACATATATAATTATATATGCGTCATATTTCTTACAAGCTGAAGGAAAGATGTTTTGGGCCATCCTTGATACACAGTAGCATAGGATACAACCAAATAAGAGCCAGGGTCAGTACAAAATTGCCACATCGCTGTCTATTAATCTATCATTATTCAATAAATAATTATTAATTTTCACAAAACTATTACAATAAACATTAACTAATGTCTTAATTTCATAAACAAAAATTTATAAAAGACATAATGGACTACAACTAACGATTTACATGTGCATAATGGAACGGCTGATCACAAGATTCACTAATTAATTAATCTGCTTGGATCATTGGAATTCATTGATTAATTGCACAAAGGCCATTTAAAAGGAGCCTCAATTTGTTAAGAAATGTTTCAACCAAGCCATCACAATGGAGAACCTTGTGACATATACTCTATATCCCAATTACAAGGATGCTAAACTCTCACCACATCAGATGATGGTTGTCACACTCTGTGACCCTTGGAAGTTTCTTCCCAATTTCTTCCCAGTAAAAACCCATTTCTTTCCATTGGAAGCGATAATTGTAATTTTTTAGTTGATCAATTATGCATTCATCTATTTGAAGCTGATCACTTCATTGGTAAAATTTATGCCAAAAGAGGGGCATTACTATTATACCATGAGTAAAATAAAACTTGCGTATTATTTAAATATAAAGGTGACTTCAATGGCTCTGTATACTTCAGGCCGTTTGACAAGTCTTTGAATATGTATGGCTATTTACATACAAACACATATATGCAGTCATCTGAAAACAGGTCAATTTTACATATACACCGTTCCAGCAATTCTCACAGAATCAAAAGTAAATCCACTGACCTGAAGGTAAAAGCTGGTTTCTTGTTAGGACTAAGCATCGCTCCATCGTCGCTGAGCGACCGTTTTCGTCCAGGTACCTCTATGCTAAGGCTTCTCTGGGCCGAGTCCACAACAGGCGTTGTAGGTTCGCCAATTCCTAATGGATTGGTGAGAGGATCAGTCTGACCTGGCATTGGTGGCATTTCCCATAATGATTCATGTGTGATTTTATTGAAGAAATATGGTCTTGCCTCGCGACGACTCCAGAATCTTCTCCAGCCAGCTTGAAGTAACTCTGGAGGAAGGTCATGGACTGGATCTGGTGAACCATGACCAGGTGACAAGTATTGTGGTGTTCCAGAAGAACCAGATGATCCGGGACTCGGAACTTTGTGGTTGTTTGTATTTTGCTGGGTGATTAACTGCGGTGGATTTTTCACTGGTAGCTTGCCCGGGGGTGCAGTACCGGGGGTGTGAGGTGTAGTAGGGGTGAGAGGCATGTCAAAAGATGGCGATTTCTTGTCAAGCTTGATACTGAGTGGTTTGGAGTCATCCACTGCAGGACTATCCAACTCATCAGCAGAACTCTGGCTCTCTTTCTGATCACTGTAATCACTTGTTATATGCTTCACATCATCAACCTCAGCCATCCTCTGAAAGACAAAAAGCCATCTATAAACAGGTTTGTGTTATTCGTATATATCAAAACATTATGATAAGCCAAATAAAGTAGCAACGGTTATATATCTTTTTAACCATATTACTACAGCACATTATTTGCAATATCATTAAAGAGAACAAACTTATAATGGTTCAGAAGCAAGTGAAAAATCATGTAATACATTCAGTCAATTCAGTTCAGTAATCAAAGATTACCCATATGACACATTCACCTTATCAATCAGCAAAAACATTCATTCATGATTTTTTAACAGATGTGATATGTAAAGGCTTGTACTTGTGATGTATATGTTATCATTAATTAACTGTGTATCTTTTACAACCACTGTCAGACTGCGACTGTATAAAACCAAACAAAACTCGTATAAACTCCTAACCTTCATTTATTATCTGTATTTCAAGAGCTAAGGACACAGTGACAATGGATAGGCTGATTTACTTTAGGTTCTTGTTGAACCGTCATTTTATTTTGGAAATCATTTATTTATTCATAAGTATTTTGCGTTTGAACACAATCATTCTTGGCACATTCACGCTACAGAGTTTGTAAACAAGCTACACCGCAAGCAGCCAACATCACTGAATTCAATAAAACAAGACATCGAGTGAAGGAACATACACAATATTTACTAGATCAGTGCAGCATATAATCATGCACAATATTCACGAAACAAATGTGCAATCAATAAACATTTTCGAATCATACGACCATGATTCTGCGAGAAATAAAGCAATGCCGTCATTCCCTCCCCGCCATTACACACTCACTGACGCCACGCACAAAAAAAGTAGGTCATAGTATCAATTCACATAATAATAAAAACAAATCATAAGCTAATGTCAACTATTTAAAATATACATATAATAAAGATAAATATATGTTATATACCGAAATATTTACAATTTATAATTTTAATCTGTAAATATTTTATAATGTATTTGCTGCATTCGTAATCAGTGTCGCCGCCAAGTGATTAGGATTGAATCTAATGGTTTCCTCGGCTTCCGCCTCATAACAGTTTTGTCCATGGTGATTTCGTCCCACTTCTTTCAAACTTTGCCAAATAATAATTATAGTAGTATTGTAATAATAATACGCTACTTAATTTACCAGATCCAACTTTTTAAGTTGTAAGATATTCTATATAAAATGAAATAATAAATAATAGTCACAGAGCAACTGCTAAATATGCAAACATTAACATATACTTAATATAAAAGCTAGGTCATGTATCGACTTTCTCAAGTTTCTGTAGCCAGTAGAACGAATGTGCACAGATAATGCGGATATAGGTATTTTGTAATGTAAGAATCAATTAGCCAAACGTATTATTGAGATATTGCTAATTTCTGCGTCTTTGTTGGATTATAATATATATGTTAATTATTATCGTTAATGAGTTCTATAAGCACAGAAAAACATTGTATATAGCCATCTTAATAGATGTCTGTGTGCGGCTGCCAATATAAGAATTTCACAACAAAAGTATCACATCTTCAAAAACACATTTTGCTGTATGTGGTTTAGTTGTTGAATATTAGCCAGGCGCTGGTCACATCTGGGACATCTAGCCGAGGAGGGCGCCTTGAGGAAGCATATCCTCCAAACACAAGTATAGACTCCTATATGAGTCGAGTTCGAACCTCTACCATCGTTTGCATTGTAGGGCCCTATAAGCAAGCATAACCTCCTCTGGGTCGTCCATATAAGAGCTCTTACGTACGGCGACAATTTATATCGCCTAGACCGGGAACCATGAAAATCACATACAGGTCGGCCGTTTTGGTCAATATATATATATATATAAATAATGATGATATCACTGATCGAATGATCAATTGCAAAATGTTTCAGTAGTTTATACTTATTTATCTATCACTGCATGCTGATTGTATGCATCAAGGTTATCGACGAAAGCTATAGGCTGTGAACTCCTTTGATCTCCCTTTGCTATTTTGAAATATATAATCCGGTACTTAATTTAAACAAAACTCATATATAGGACTATATTATATATGGAGTGATCGAACACCTGTTGATATGTGTGTGTGTGTGTTTTTTCGGGTGGGAAGAACTTAATTTTAGTTCTCGTAGCGCTTTAAAATTATAGTGCCTCGATCCACGTACGTACCTTTGCAAATGCAGTATTCGTCAATAAACAATTAAGAAATTAACTGAGTTTACGAATAAAAGGAAAGTGTTTGTTGGGATTTCCTGGTGGGTATTCCCATATAGTCTTATCCAGGTAAACTCTACCTTTAGCTGCATAATCAATCTGCTATCATTGTGGTTAGGAATCTCTGTGCAGATCCAAAAGCGGGTCCGCGGTTGTTAAGACAGAAAGAGTTGTCGTTTTCTCACCGGCTCCCCCCCCCCCTCCACATCTTTGTAAACCATATAGGGTTATGTAATTGTGTACGGGGTGCTTTAGTGCTCCGATCCACCTTTGCAAATCTGGGTATCTTCTAGAGCTGGGAACTGCGTAATTAACCAAATCCAGATCACCAAACAGCGAGTATAAATCTTTGGATTCCCCATCGGCATAAACCAAACAAACCAGAGACGAGCTCAAACTGATGTCAATTAAGACTGCTTATGATGAGCTCCTGTGGTCTATAGCGCTTAAGGACGTTGCAATTTGTTTGAAAAAAAAAGGATTTTCTTTAACCGCCAAGGGCTACAGGTTCGATCCCGTCAAAAGGTCGAAACTTTTCCAAGAGTGGCCGACCACGTAAAATGACGCTGCCGTCTCCATTTAATTAATGTTAAAAGGAGGACGTTAAAGATCCCTTGATGACGTAATACACTCTAGCAGTGAACACCCTCGGGATATCTCGGCTCCATCTTTCCGGACTTATACCCTGTATCGAGTAGCGGGGGAGGCGTCCTGAACAGCCACTCAATAAAAGGGACCACAGGGGAAATAAGTGTTCACACTTTCGTATGTTAATTATCCCTGTTAATTTCATGATCATAGATCATGAAACGAAAGATATCAATAAATCAGTAAAAAGTACCGTTCTGGTGATGATGGAGGTTAGCTCGATTGTCCTTGTGGCGTGTTAGATCCAAATAAGCAAGTATAAATATATTGTTTATGAACAGATATATGTGCTGACTGCGCCATGCAGAAGTTGATATTATAATTTTATCTACCGTCGTACAGTTTTGACACGGGTGGAAATACTATGAAGTTACTGCAGCTTCATCAAGATAAAGTTATGGAAGATCAGATAAAAATATTCTCTCAGTCAGTGTACCTTACAATTAACGATTGGCCTTCTTGTCATCTATAATTACTTTGATTCCAACGTTTATTTAAACAAGTGATCATATTGTTTTGTTGTTCGAGGAGCATCCCCAGGATGGAGCCGAAATACCCCTGAGGGTGCACTGGCAGAATGTTTTACGTCCTCAGTGGGTTTTTAATGTCCCCCTTTATTTTAAATAATTCAGTGGAGACGGCAGCGCCATTTAACGTGGTCAGCCACCCACGATGTTGTGAGTCGAGAAATTAATATCTGGAAAAGTTTCTACCTCTTGCGGTGTTCGAACATGTGACCGTTGGCACCAAGTGCCGGGTGCTTAACCGCAGTGATCATATGTCGTTCGGCCTTGCCTTATGAGAACAATGTACCCTGGTTTCGTTGTACACTCAATAGTACTATGACTTCCAAATTTATTCAAAATATGCGTCATTCACACACACACACACACACAGAAAGAGAGAGAGAGAGAGAGAGACTGATAAGTAGCTCATACGTATATCTATTTCTAGGTATGCATAGATGTGTGGAGGTCTTGAATATTTAGGTTCATCCATATAGATTTATATGTAAGTATAGATAGATTATGGAGGTATAGGTTTTAAACCATTGAGTTGTCAGATTTGATAATTAGCATAGATTTACCACCAGATGCCTTAGCAGGGTATAAATATAAGATAATCCACGTTGGCCAAGATCCCTACACTATGCCGCCAGAGATCTGGGTCAACTATGATAATGCCAGTATATATCCAGAGGTCACGTACCCTGATATATACGATTACTTGATCAGCTCACCACCACCCTTATACTGGAGATCAACTGAAAGCGTATAACAGTCTGGAGGCTTATATTTATTTTAAAGATGGGTGGGTCAGATCATTGAATATTGCTCCCACCCGATCTGCATCAAACAGTGATTTTGTGGTGAAATGATGTCGACACATGTATACATAATTATAACAAAATGGTGTTAGTTTGAAGATATCATTATACTCAGGTTAATTATGTTTTTCCACAGGTGATAGAGTAATTGGTGTGGCTAGACATATTGATTATTTTATCTCCAATACATGTATTAATCAGGTGGTATAATTGATTCTGACAGATTCACCAAAGTACAAGCGACACGAACCATTTTATCTAATGTTGTTAACTGAACAGTTGGGTCATTGTGGAGTAAAGTTATAGGTATTGTACAACCCGAATCACATAACAGTCGTCATATATCGTTGAATTGAGAGAGTAAACATGTTTTATGTTAGGTAATACAAATCTATAGGTACAAACGAGAATATCATAAGATGGCAGCCCTGCGTATAGTTATCATCATTGTCAATAAAAGTTGTTTAGTTTTTGGTTAAATCATTAATTAAAACCTTTGTGCTTCACATTGTGACCGAAGTGGTTGGGACTAGGGTGCACTAAGCATCCATAACTCTCGACATTTGCCGATTTGGATCTCTCTCAGTCTCTGTTTACGGTTGTTATCCATTGTGGGGGGGGGGGTTCTGTCCGGATCCGCTGGAAATCTATAAAAAAGGTATAGTTTTGTCCCTTCCTGCACGGCTGTTATAGCTTACAGCAACACATATATGGCCCATGATGTCTTTAATACCGACGTATTTGTTATTTTTGTACACCAAACCTGAACGTGCCCTGGCTCCCAGTGTACCAGGTCAGTGTATCCATGCAGGGGTAGCTTGACCCCCAACATGGCGGCAACAACAAATATCACGTGATTTTATTACGTCAGTGCAAAAAACTCAATATCAGATATGGTGGAACGTGTGTATATATATATATATATATATATATTAAACCACTTATAAATACCACAAATACCATTCATCTTAAGTATAGCTCCTACTGTAACATCACCAACGCAAAGTAGCATCCATGGTACAGCATTTGGACTGAGCCAAAACAAAATATATCCTATAAAAGACCATTGTGCATGGTATATGAGAAGCATATATATATATAACGTGTGTGTGTGTGTGTGTGTTTATTAGGACTTAATAATATAGAGCCGATGTCTCTTCCAGGTGTTTAAAATGTCATAGCACTTTTTATACGATAATGTCAGGTCAATCTCCAAGGTCGGATTATCCACAAGTCTAGTGGCCCCGCAGGGACTATATATAGCCCGTCATTAGGTGGTGCAGTGATTAGAGCTCTGATTCATTCGTATGTTTCTGGGATGTATTCCTAGGTAGCAGTCAACTGGGCTATATTTGGTTCAGTTTAATATTATTTTAGCTATGTGTTAATCGCCAGGCCGGTGTAGCGGGACGAGTTGTCGTGCCAATAAGTGTCGACAACTATTGCCCCGACCTAATACGGGCCAAAAGTTGTCGCCGGCCAATATTCCTCGCCAATTAATATCCCTCGCTTGAGTGGATAAGACACCGTTCTCGTTAATGTTGGTACGTATCTTGATTAAATCAATTATCTCGTCGGTTCAAATGTAACTTGGCTATAATTACCCAACCAGCTTTGTATAATTTACAGAGTATATTTATATTCATCCACCGATTTATTAATAATAACATACACCCCACCCCGTCTTTTGATAATTTGACCGACAACTGTATTATAATGCACTTAATTATAGTTTGAAATATGAAATATAGAAAATAAATATTAAAAAATTATTTGTATGATTACATGCAACACTTATGTTCATGCAACACAAACAACACAAACAAACAATTAACGCTTATATTCAAAAATTTACAAATGGAAATTTATTTATTTTGAGTTCTTGCACTTATGACAGATTGCTCAATCTGCTTATCACAATTTATGTGAAATTGCCTCGTGCACACGCTACACTGTAAGCTGTAGCATCTTCTTCTAACTCGCAGGGTGTCTGCAGTGGCAGATTAAGTGTATATCTTGGATAATGGGTATCTGGAGTGCGATCACTGTGAGAACTGGCACAGTTCACTTTTGACAAAACATGTGGTACTGTGATAGCACGTCGATGGTGCGCCGAACTCACAAACTGTTGGGTCAATGCCTGGCATATCATCATTGCTGTAGCATAAATGCCACAATCCATGCCATTTGTCTGCTACGAATGTTTGTTATGGTACAGCCAAGTCAGCGGATATTGTATCAAGGGACATGTGGGTCTCCACTGAACAACACGCTGATTGTGCTGAATGCAGAATTCTCCTTTATAAACCGGTTTAGATGAGTGGGAGGAGTTATTAGTGAGGGATTGTTCTTGACTCAGCCAAGACAGCAGTGATTGGACCAGGTGACCATGTGGTGGTCTACCGGATAACAACGCTGACGGTGCTGTGGGGACATTTCCCTATATATATCTTGATTTTTTTAGATTTTTGGGTGTGGAAAGTTACGAGGAGTGTATAGTTTTTGTACAGTTTTGAGTGCAGTTTGTAGAGTGAGTAGAATTTATAGGAATAAAGCAGATTCGAGACTACGTGAGTTCGGAGTTTTGAAACAGCTGCTTAGCTAAGGCCAAGATGGGCCGGATCTAGGTACTTTTCACCATGTCTGTTCTTGGCCCAGGGAGATGTCATTGTCATTTAATGACTCCTTGAGCCAAGTAACTATAGTATATTATAACATCTCTGATATGGTCTGAAGTATTAAAAATTTAGAATTAACCAGTTGACCCAGAAACCGAATTTGACTATATGCATGACCAGTATTTTATATGCTGATAAAAAAAAACAAGTAACATCATTTCGCTGCGCAATGAATAATTTCCAACTTACAGCATTTGCCAGGGCTTCTTTATGGCCTAATTTAAGTGGTAATGTGGTTGATCAGAGAGACATCCAGCACATATATAGCGGGTCTTTTACTTTTCCCTCATTACTTTTGGATGGTGCTTGGCCCATTTAGGATACCATGTTCATGAAAGTGACCGTAAAATAGAAACATTACATTTACAACATTTGCCATGAGAATGTTACCTCAGACTTTATATATATATATATATATATATATATAAAAGATTCCTTTATGATATAATTTCTCTCATCTCTTGCAAACAAGACAATAACAGTTTACAAATCATGACTGTTTAATCAGCAAAAAACTCTATATAATCATTTAAATTACAAAATTATCTAAAACCGAATGGATCATGTTAATCATAAGAAATATTTGTTGACATTGTAAGACAGATACAATGTTTAGGTTGTTAGTCATTTATCTCTCTCTCTTTACACCCCCCACCCCACACACACACACACACTGGTGACAACCTGGAGCACTATTTAAGCTATATGCTTAATAATGGACAATCACAGAAAAATCTGCCAATTATGTATGTTGAATTACTTGATAAAAGTAAATTGTTTTGATATAAATGACTTGTACAAATATCTCAACAATCTCTTTAAGGACTTCATTAAAATGTTCATAAATCCAGTTGAAGTAGAGATTAAAACATCTGAATACATGGATGAATCAAGTGAACTAAAAAGCATTAATTGTTATATAAAACTGGCATCATTAATACAACATTCTGATACACAAATGAAGTGAACAAGAAAATGTCGAAATAAACCAAAATACAACAAAATAATAATATAAACGTATAAACAACGAAATATCCATATAAACCAAAAATATCAATATACACACATGACCAACAAAATATCCGTATAAGCACCTGAATAATGAACTATTCATAAAAAGACATGAACAACAAAATGTCCATATAAACACATGAACAACAAAATGTCCATATAAACACATGAACAACAAAATGTCAAAATAAACACATGAACAACAAAATGTCCATATAGACACATGAACAACAAAATGTCTGTATAAACCTGTAAATGACGAAATATCCATACAAACACATGAACAACAAAATGTCTGTATAAACATGTAAACGACGAAATATCCATACAAACACATGAACTGAAAAACAGAACAACTCCCATTCTTTCCATAACTACCAATTACCATTACCAGTAAGACATCTTAACCAATTGAACATTTTCTTTTCAGTGCTGCCACCTCCACCTATCGGCATTCAGCAGAATTAGCCCTTTGCATCACCAGGCAGGGGAGATTCATGAGTGACAGTCTGCGAGACCATGTCGTACAGAACTTTGATGTTTTCAGATTGATTGCAGTTTGTGTCTGCTGGTTCTGTGACTAATTGCTGCAGGCAATCGTCAGATATCTCTAGTGAGGTATCACAGCCAGTAAGGTCATCTGGCAGCTGGATATCGTCACAGCAGAGAAGACCCATCAAAGACATATTGGAGATGTCAACATGGCTTTGGCTTATGATATCTGTGGAATAAGATTAAACATATTAAACAAATAACACGACATATGCTAGGTGCTTGGACAGTTGGCTCTTGAATAGGTAGAAGATTAAATCAGAACTGCAGGTGTGACACTAAAATTAAATAAGGAACAGTGAATGTGAATAATGATATACTCAGAAGCAATAGTGTTACTATATGTGTGTAAAAAGATTATATGTTATTAAGAAGCTGGTGCTAGGGAGTTGAAACTTTTCCAGGAAATAATTCATTGGTTTACAACATCATGATTAGTTGACTAAAGTAAATGGCAATGTCACTTCTGACTGAATTAAAAACAAGTGTGATACTCAGGTTATTTATGCTCCACTCTTCCATCCTGTTCCCCAGCAAAAAATAGCATCAGCCACTCAATAAAAGATACCACACTGGAAACAAGTGTTCACACTTCTATGTAATATCCCCATTTCGGATTATGGAATGAAATGCAGGTCCCTCCCAAAAATAATAACTGCATGTACACTATTTTAAGAATGTTTAAATCATTGAACTGTAGAAAATTTGCTGTCGTGGCATTGAATATAATTTAATGCTAGCTCCATAATGTCAGCTACAAAGAACTAAACTATATTTTCTTCTTTATTCATACATCCATTCTAATTAGATGTTAAGAGGGTTTTCTCTGTAGAATTCAATTTTTGGTGGAACTCTTGATTCAGTAACATTCTTCAACAATATATTGTTTATTATCTCATACAAATTAATTTGTTTACAACTTCTGTTTCAGGAGTGGATTAATAAGCTATAAGATGATGATGATGATAATAATAATAATTATTATAATTAATGCAGTAGCAAAAACTATACCAAAATATACCAAGTCACACGCACACACATTATAACAGACTAAAAAAACTTATTTTAATTTCTGTGTTAACTTAGATGACACAAAGCCTGTGAATAATTTAAATCGATCTTACCTCCAGGCACACAAGTATTATTACTAAGGACTTCGAATGAACAAGGTTCACTTGGTTGGCTTGGTTCAACATGACAACTTGGTTCCTGAACAGATCTCTGATCAAAAAGATGGTTCTGGTGGATTATGGAAGGTTCCAAAACAGCACCAGATTTTTGAGCGAAGTTAACTGGGTTGTACATCGTGCTGTTTTGGTTGACCACTTGTGAGTAACAACACTCCTGATAGTTCAATGGCTGAGTGTACTGTTTCTCCAGTGACTGATCTGATCTAACAACACCCACTGGTGGAAATAGAGCTGTAATAATATTTAGGCAAACATCACATTATAAAAATAATGCTGTTTTATTATTAGTGAAAAATAAATAAAATATAAATTTGTTTCTTAAAGAAAATTAGCTAACTCTTTTATTCGACTATTTATTTCCAAATAATTCCTTCACCGTAGTACATACAACAATTGCTCATTGCTTCAGCCGAGTCCTGGTTATAGCACTTGCTGGTCATTTTGTGTACTCTCAAAATTCGCTGATGTAAGACTGACTGTTCATGTATCTTGAAATGCTTCAGATGTTTGTCACATAGCGAGCAGTAATAGGTCTGTAAGGATCAAAATGCTAAGAAGATTCACCGTAATCAATATCAATAGCATCATGGTACATTCAACAAACGTCTTATGCTTGAAACAAAAAATTATATTTTTTACCTTTAGCATATTTTAAACCACCAAAGATAGATCTAATTGTTTATTACCGATCCTGTTGTTACTCTACTAATGCACAGTTCGTAGTCAATCAGACAAAGACAAATATTAGGAACTGGTGGCTAATATTCTGAAGGATAAATGAGACTAGTTCACTTGATGATTGAGCAAAAAATAACTCCTGAAGGCATTTGCTTCCTTATCATCCACAGGGTTAGCACTGGTGTGATATATGGTCATGGATCTTTGTCCCAGGAGTCATACCCGATTATTTTAAGTAACTAACATTTTTTAAAGAATACACTCGTTCTATCATATAATATTTCATCGCAGAAGTCCACACGTAATGAGATGGATTATAAACACTTGTACAGAATCAACATTTAAAGTATCTGTATAAATGAGGGGATATGTTTCTGCAGATGTTCTTTGCAGATGTGACTTGACTGTTGATTGAGACTGTGTAAAGACTGTGTGATGGAATGGCTGTGACATTGAATAAAAACTGTATGGCTTTCCTTAGCTAACTGATATGTACACACACACACACACCGACACACACCCACACTGTGTGCGTGTGTCGGTGTGTGCCTCTACCTTTTGCTTTCGTCCAACATTTTGCACCACATCAGCACCTCTAGACTCCAATCCTGTTCTTTTCCTTTTGCCCGATCTTCTTCCTTTTGGTAGACTTTTCTTCTCCTCAAAGTTGGCCACTTTCATTACCACATCCGAGGTCACGGGAGGTGACAAGGTTTGGGATTTCTTCTTTCCCATTCCACGTCTTATATTATCATTCTGAAGTGATTTCTGTTTTTCTGGATACTTCTTCTCCATCAGCGTTGTAGATATTGGTTCCTGTATTTTATGTGTTAATTTGGTAGGCAGTGTGCTAGAAGAACTGGACTCCTTTCTTTGTTGTGGACGTTTCTTGCCAGATGCTAGACTTTGTGACTTTGGTACACAAGTCAATTTTGTTCTTTTCTCGTTATCAGATTTCTTCTTCTCCTGACACACTTTATCTGATGCGAATTCTGTAAGCTTGCCGACATTATTCTTAGACACACCTGCTGCTGGTACTACAGCACCAGTTCCCGATTTCTTTCCTCTCCTTTTCGGACTTTTCATTTGCTCCACCTTTATTCTTGACCTTTTAACCCAATTTGCAGGATGACTGGCCACGGAACTCCAAAGTACTCTTGTGCAATAGCTATGCCATAGTGTTGTTATTTTGCTTGCAGGTTGACATGATTTACCTCCGATTGCTCTACTTCGTCCACCTGAATGATGCGACCTCACACCACAATAAATGGCAGAAACCTCAGTCACACTGAAACCAGCCGTGAGCTTAGACTGATGCTTCTTTTCATTTTTCCAAAAGAAATGTTTACTTTCTTCTGCCGGACATAATTTAGATGACTCTGATCTTGTATCTCCTGCACCAGAATCTGTCAATGGCTGTTTGAGCATTTTCCTTTCATGCCCCAAACCTGGTTTACAATGTTTCTCAGTATCTGTCAATGCTGTTTTCTGTATTTTGATGTCTATAGGAGAATATTTCAAACCTGAAGTAACTATTTCAGTTCGTGCTTGTATATCTAAAACAGAACAATCGTCTACTTTGGTGAACGCTTTTCCTATTTCTCCATGTCTATTAAAAGGATCCATAGTTCCTACAACTGCTTCATTCTTGACATCTGAAGGAGAGTAATTTGTACCTTTGTTGAGTACTTCCTTTCTGATGGATACATCTGGATTAGAATGACCGTCAGACATGACGACTACTTTGTTTTCAATTTGTTCATCTAAAATGGGAACACTGCTAGCCTCTAAGTGTTTTATATTTTTCTCTTCTAGCCTTCCATCAGAATCATTACCACTTTCAATGAGTGTTTTGTTTGTGAGATGTACATTTGAAGTTGAACGATTAGCTATTTCACTGATTGCTTCTTTTTCCTTTTGTAGGTCTGACGCACAGTTTGCAGCATGTTTGATCGTACCCGTTTCTGTTTGGACAGCTGGGCGAGACAGGCTTCCAATTTGAGCATTTATTTCCTTTCTGATTGGCACACTTGGATCAAACTGATCCATAGTTTCATTTAATATCTCGTCTTCAATTAGTTCATCTATGTTAGAGTGACAACAAACTTTTGAATCTATGTCCTTTTCCACTTGCGTATCTGGCCCAGAATCTTCAATGACTGTTTCCTTTCTGATACGACCAGATGTGGATAAAATGTTTTCGTCCTCTCTTTCCATTTGTACCTTTGAGCCAGATTCACTGATAACTTCAGCAAGTATTTCTTTTGCCTGTTGTTTACACAGATGACTATCTTTGAGAGTTTCATGGAATAGTCCTTCTCCTATTGGGGTTTCATGCAGTTTATTGTCTTCCATCTGGATCTCTGAATCAGAACGATCAACAACTTCAGTGGCTGCATCGTTTGCCCTCTGAACATCTTGGCAAGACTCCTTGACAATTTCGCCAGCAACTTCATTGGCCACTTTTACATCTGTACCAGAATTAATGAAAGCTTCAGTGAATATTTCCTTTTCACTGTATACAGGTGGAACTAGATAAGTGCTGCCTTCAACGAGTAGCTGCTTTTCTGTCTGGCCTCTTGACCCACACTGCTCAACAGCTTCAATAAACAATTTCTTTCTGCTGCGAACGTCTGCATCCAAATGACTGACGGCCTGTGAGCAAGTTTTCCTTCCACCGTCTAATTCTGTATCGGAATGATCAACCTTTTCCATAGTTTTTCCTCTTGTCATTTGTACACCGGAAAGAGGCAAATCAATCAATTCGACCAACATCTGATCCTTAGCCGGTACACCTGGGTTAAGCTGACCACCGACTCCAGTGAAAATCTTGTTTTTCTCTTGTACATCCATTCCAGAATGATCGACTACTGCGACGTCATTTCCCATTCGTTCATCACAGTCAGAGTCGCTTGAAAGTTCAATCAGTAATTCCTTTTCAGTTTCTACGTCCGACTCGGACTGAATGATAAAATAAATGGCTTCTTCTTCTTTGGACTCACTTAGGTCATTCTGACCTGTAGCATCTGTCAGTAATTTCTTCTCCCGTTTATCTGCATCGCAATGACTGATAGCTTCACAGAATGTTATCTTTCTTTTCAGCTGATCTTCACCTGTTCTAGGCAGTACGGCTGATGTGGGATATGGCCATTCCTTGTCATTGGGTCTCTTCTTCCTTTCCAAGTAACCATCAGATGATAGCTTAAAATCAAGAAGAAGAAGAGACGCTCAGATGTGATATTCTAGCAAGATGGATATATATCACAAAGAACAGAAGGTAGAAATAATGAATATTATTTGAATCATCATTTCTAGGACTCTTACTAAAACCATCTAAATCACTGATGTCACTAATGTGTAGCAAGCCTATTTACTTCATCTATGGGAGATGTAAGTCTGTGGGGGCCCATGGATACCCAACGAACACTTGCCTATACACTGCGATGTAGAATGGATGCGAGTATGATGTGACATGGCTGTTGCCACTTGTGTGATGGAAAATGTGGGTAAGTGGCTCAACTATTTAAAAAGAATAACCTAGTTCATCACCAGATGTAGGTCTTCATTTTGATGTACCGCAGGGATACGTTTTAGGACCAAAGGATTACTGTATGCGTACCAAACCAGCTGGTGAAATTATTAAATGGCATAATATTAAATATCATTTTTATGCCAATGATACAAAAGTGTACATGACTTTAAAGTCATGTGATAAATGGGATGATATTTCATCTTCAATTGAGACTGTAGTGAAGATATAAGCATTTGGATGAACAGCAACATGCTGAAATTGTAGTGAAGATATAAGCATTTGGATGAACAGTAACATGCTGAAAATGAATAAAGATAAGACTGAATTCATTGTTTTCTCATCCAAGCAACATGTGAAGAAAACCGAGAATCTTTGCATTAAGGTTCCGGTTATATAAATTCGTCCATGTCTGTAAGAAACCTAAGGCTTATATTGGATAATACATACTCTAGGAATGGAGAAGCAGGTGAATTTTATATGTAAATCCTGTTATTATCAACTAGGAAATACAGGACCTATTTGTAAGTGCATAAATAATGAAACATGCAGGACTTTAGTCCAAGCCCTCATAATTTCTTGACTGGTTGGTTTGGTTTGGTTTTGTTGTTCGGGGAGAATCCCCAGGCTGTCGCTTAATCAGCACAGCCTCTATGTTGGAGTGGTTGAGAAACCTCCTCCCCCACCACTCACAGGGGAGCAGTACGGAGAGATGGAGCCGAAATACCCTGAGGTTGGTCACTGCCAGAGTGTTTTACGTCCTCAGGGGGTTTTTAACGTCCCCCTTTATTTTAAATAATTCAATGGCGACGGCAGCGCCATTTAACGTGGTCAGCCACCCACGATGTAGTGAGCCGAGAAATTAATCAATGGAAAAGTTTCGACCTCTTGCTGGGTTCGAACCTGTGACCGTTGGCACCAAGTGCCGGGTGCTTAACCACTAGGCCACCGGAGCTCACTCTTGACTGGACTATGGCAATGCATTATTATACAATATCCCCCTATCTCTGATAAACCTCCTACAGGGAGTACAGAACTGTGCTGCACATCTGGTATTGGTCTTGCATGTCTCATGGGGTCAATTGGAATTGATGATCATTTCCCTATATAACATAACACTTACATGTGGTGTTACCAATATACTGGAACCATAATGATCCAGAGCTTTGGTTCCTTATATATATATATATATATATATATATAGATATGCACACCAACTGTGGCACCCCAAGTGAGCATTTAACCAATTAAAATGGTCTGGATACCATGGGTTTCGCTCCCACTGTGACACCACCACATAGCATACCTGTAATCTATATAGAGATATTGATATTTAGGAATTAATAATTTTATCATCTCACCAGGAATGCCAATCTGGAGCCAAAGTTTGTCCCTCCTCTCCTCAAACTCTGACTACAATCGCCTGTTCCCAGACCTAACTGTTTAATAACCATTTGAGAGATTTTGTAAACTTACCATGTCAGCAGGGGGGTGAGAGTAAATACAGGGTCTGACCCCTGCTGGGTGGAGCTAAGCAAATACATTCATTTCAAGGCTCCTACTGGACAGTGGAATATAAACACACCTTTGATGATTAGAAAATATACTCTTACATGGGGATGCACCCAAGATTATGATCCACCACTTGATATAATCAAATATCTCTTTAGCTAAAAGCGCCTTGTGGTTAGGCTTGTGTTAATATTACCAAGTTAACACTTAATGTACTGTTACCAATATACTGGAACCAAATTGATCCAGAACTTTGGTTCCTTATATATATATATATATATATATATATATATATCAAATATGCACACTGACTGTGGCACTGCACCTGTGAATTTAACCAATTAAAATGGTCTGGATACCATGGGCTCCACCCACAACATGGTGACACCACCACATAGCATGCCTGTAATCTATATAGAGATATTGCTATTTAGGAATTTACCCCCGTTCAATGTTTAGAACAGGCAAAATAAAATTAAATCCACAAATTAATTTACCATTGAATTTTTTAATTCAGAAATATTTCTTCCATGACAATCCTACTTGAATATAAACTACTCGGAGTATGTATTCCAAGTAGGTACTCAGAGTATCTAATCATGGTAAAACATATTAGGCCAAAAAAGAGTCGGAAAAAAAGGAATTGGAATTGAAAATTTTGGAATTGATAAATCTGAGCTGGAATTGGAATTGACCAAATGGAATTGACCCCATGTCTGGCATGTCTCATCATTTATGTACTTATGAATAAGTCCTGTATTTCTTATTTGATAATAACAGGACTTACATATAGAATTCACCTGCATCTCCATTCCTAGACCATTATCTAATATAATGCATTAAGAATTACAATGGTGTATAGCCCTTTAATGGCAATGAATAATGTGATATCCTGGTGAACTGACTGATCATATACCTCTGTGATCTTTAATCAATTAAGTTGAAGGAACAATATGCCATCCATCAGTTGGAAGGGGGATAATACAATGATCTACTTGGATTGTTTCTTCTCTTTGTATGAATGTCTCAGATAGATGAATTGAAGCCATGAGTGTAAAGGCAATTTTATTATTGTTTCACTTATTATTTATCAGCTGTTAATGTCTTAAATATAAGGATTAAGTTTCTGGCATTGCCCATTCTGATGCACACACGTACCAAGTCATGTGGTAGACGTGTGTATGTTCCATTCAATGACTTTTAACTTTGAAACCATGCTAATACTCATGATGGTGAAGCTATTGGTACGTTTGGTACCTATTGAAATATATATATATATATATATATATATATACTGCCAAATTAGGTCGATATCGTTGAAGTGTGTTAAAATGCCTTAATTATGTGATCCTTTGTTATAATGTATGTCTCATGTGAAGCAGTTCAATATCCTTTTATGAAATCGCTATATATGTGCATGGTACATGATTAAATCACATACAAAAATATGATCATATTGGTATGATGGAGATGCAGGCAAGTTCCAGGGTCCCAGTCAGTGCTTGTATTTTATCAAGGCAGCTGTGATATTATGATCAGGGTTGTAGTGTACAAGAAAGTCTTAGTTATCCTAATCTTTTGTTCTTGCTAATTTTAGCATATATACGCTAGTTTTGAAATTATCTTTGAATAGATCATTTGTGAGCACAAATCCATGTGGACAAACACACACACACACACACACACACACACACACACACACACACATATATATATATATATATATATATATATACACACACACACACACACAATATATATATACACACTGATGTCCAGAAACACACACCCTTATTCAACAA
The DNA here is from genome assembly GCA_025642065.1 of Paralvinella palmiformis. NCBI lineage: Eukaryota > Metazoa > Annelida > Polychaeta > Terebellida > Alvinellidae > Paralvinella > Paralvinella palmiformis. Next base: position 262,876 of record JAODUP010000506.1, on the reverse strand, counting down.
CATGATTTATAAGACATACAATCTCTATTTATATTACCTCGTCTTTGGCTATTCTGTCAAGTGATTGAACTCCCTTTGGTCTGGGTGTAGTCATATCCTGGACAGTTTCCTCTTCGGAATCAATCACAATAGTAATCTCATAACACTGCTGATTCTCCCTAACATTATCAGCATCATCAGCATCAGTGTCATCATCAGTTATAAAGTGTAAATCATCTGGATTTGAATCATAGTCATCATTGACAATATATAGCTCATCTAGATTTGATTTTTGCTTTCCATTAGCCTTTCTTTGATATGGATATGAACACTGTTTATCAATTATGTAACTGGACTCATCTGGATCCGAGTAGCACCCAAAATGATCACTTTGCTGGTTTGATGTATGACGTTGCTGATCCCAGATCCTATTCTTCACTGTACATTTCTTTGTGTCTCTATCCGGTATACAAGTTTCATTGTCTTCTGGCATTAATGCAGTGTTTTCATTGTCGTGAGCTGTACTGGTCAAATCAATGAAGGTGACTTCAGGTGATAAATCTACAAAGAAAGTTATACAGTAATTAAGTAGAAACAATACAAATTCAGAAATTGAAGTAGACACTTATCTCAAGGTGATGGTGGGGGAGACCCTTCCTTAATCTAGTTGGCAGCAGACTAAAATAGTAGATCTCCAAGTCTTGGTTTAAACCTGTGTTATCTGTGTTTGCGAGATGTTCCATCTGATTATATCATTTCTCTGGAAAGTTGCTCTTCAGCAATATATGTCCCAGCTGAAACACGTTTCATGGCTAAACAGACTCACTCATTCACTCAGTCACTGGCACACACACACACACACACACACACACACAATTATCTTAACTCAAATCAGTGCAATGATTTCTCTCTTATTAGCTGTGACTCACATCTCTGTTTATTCTTTCCTTCACTTTGTGTAGATTTATTTGACGATCCTGATGATATGGGATGATGTAAGTGCTCAGAAGTTGTATAATCATCTCTTTCTGTACACTCAGTATGAACATTTGAAAGAATCCTGCGATGTAGAGCTCTTGGCCTACAAATGGAGCCATGCTCAGATAAATGGCGGTTAATCACCTGAGAATCTCTAGACGAATGCAGTACATCATGAAATCCCGAAAAGGTCACAGCAGAACTAGGTTTATAATATTTCATGACATCTGAAGTTCTGCTCGGGTCCACACTTCGGGTTAGTTTTCTTATAGTGCATCCATCGCCAAGTTCGGCATCACCAATCGTTTTCCTATCTCCATACGCCACACCTCGGCTTCTTATCAAATCAAGGTCAACATGCTGCATAAAAGGAAGTGGCCTTTTTCTGTTGCCAGCACAAGTAACTTTTCCTGTTGCAGGTTTTACGTCATGATGTGATCCCAAATGATCCTTATCAATCGTAGACATGTTCGTTGTTTTTTTTAGGTCGTGTAATTCTTTTTCAACAAGCATTAATCCACTGGATACTTTTTTAACACGTTGCTGGTCCAACCGTAAATATTTATGGAAAGCCGTCTTCTGTTGACACAGACTTGGTTCTGTAGTTTGAGAGTCATTGTTTTGCTCAACAACATCGTGCAATGTTAAAACATTGCTGATCCTCACCACATGAAATGAGCTCATTGTCAGCCTGCTGCTTGGGGTGTGCTTCCTGTCCACTAACAGTTTGGGAGCGGTCAAGACAATGACGCATATAACAAAATACATAATCATATAATTCAATATTCATAAAACAGAGGCCACAAATCATTCACACTGGTATATTTCAGGATGAGTGTTCTTAAATGTGTCCAATGGTTAGTTATAAATATATAATTCCTGTAACACTTCATCCCTAAATGTCAACATCAGTTTCAACTTTTTTTCATTAAGTTCATGATCTGAACTGAGCCATGTTGTTCTGAGGTTTGTATGTTCATTGATAACCAATTATGAAGGATAATTTTCACTTAAATTTTGATGTATAATTCACAACAATTTATCAAATCCAATCAACTGTTCATTAAATAATGCCTGAACAGAAGACAATTCAGCTAGAAGTTTGAGAATCAGAGCTCGGTCAGGTCATCCAGTTTTTGAACTCCCATTGACTGAAGTCCCAAAGTTAAAATATATACTGTCCCTGCCCCATCTTTACATACTGCTCCCCTCTGAGTGGTGGGGGGGGGGGTATTTCTCAACCACTCCAACATAGAGGCTGTACTGAATAAGTGATAGCCTAGTGATAGCCAAAAAACAAAGCATATATAAATGATCTGGATTTTGGTTCCAGTATATTGGTAACACCACATGTAAGTGTTAACATTGTAAAAAGAGTTATTTGTTCTGTTGGCAAACTGAGTCTGAAATATTGGCATCATACAATATTAATGGGGCCTCAAAAACTTGCATAAGATATGCACTCTCAACGTGTATCTTTTGCCTATGGAAAAGTTTAGATGCTGAACTTAGCAGATGAAATGCCATGGGAAATATACATTTTTAGCGTTAATCTGATCAGAACTCCATGACCATGAGTATATATATATATATATATATACCATGATATATATATATATATATATATATATTGTCGTAAATGTACACACACGTGCGTGCACATACACACAAGCTACCTAACTCAGATAAGACAGAAGTATGCTATAAATGCAAATAAGATACACATAAGTATTATATAGAGGGACTTAATTTTATATAAAGAATTAACTAAAAACATGTTTTAGTACACTAGCCTAACTTTAGTACACACTGAAGATGTCCTGTATCACTTCAGCAGTGCAAAATATACGCGACACCCAAATTCAGCGTTGTCATGGTTACGTAAGAACAATATCAAGTATTAATATCTGGCAAATTGATTCCATAACACATTTTAAAAGTAGAAGAAAAAAAACAGCCACAAAATACAACAGATATCAGCCTTAATTAAGCGAGATTGCGGAAGCCGAAAATTTCCACATAAACTGAACAAAATTAGGCTCCACGTGAAAATTTTTATCCGATTATAATTATACATTGCATGATGACTAATAGTTCACATTATCTATACACTCGCAGACTATTTCCATTTCCATGTATTTTAATAATAATAGTAAAAAGTCAACATTACAACGTCCCGCCATTTTTTGTGTCATGGTTACCTCAGTTTGGCGAGGCAGCAGAAATATTCCGCGCTTAAAAGATTAGTTTCGACGCAGATCCATACATTCACAAATAGATTAACAGTATAACACTTTTGTATTGATGTCTTCACTTGGTTGTGGTATGTTTAGGTCACAAGTGAATAATCCTAATTATTCTATTAAAATTTAAAAAAAGTTTGTCGTCATATTTCTGTTTTATTAAAATGATCTCACTTATAAATCTCAGGTTCCATGACATATGCTCACGAGACATAAACTCATAAGACATATGCTCACGAGACATAAGCTCGCAAAATATATATTTGAATTTTTGCGCGCACAAACACACACACACATATATATGTGTGTGTGTTACAGGTGTTACTTATAAATATCAAGTGTTACATATCACAGGTATTACTTATAAATATCACAGGTGTCACATATAAATGAAATATCATAAATGTCACATAGAAATTCACTCCAGGTGGATGCAGTGCGACTGACACGAGCCGTTAATCGCAGAGTCTGGATCATCCTTCCTACTCCATGATTTCAACAGTCAGTAAAGGAAACTGAAGGTAAAAGTAATATTTAGTATATTTCTATTCAAAGAAGACTGATTTAGAAAATAAGATAGATTAAATTGGAAGTTCTATGTCTAGTATGTGGTAGTCCGTGTACAAGCATATTGCCATATTCGTAGCGAAAGTTTATGTATAGGCAGTGGCTTTCCCATTGTGTTTCTTCAATACACATTTTTGGTAATTTATAATAATATCAAAAATGGACATGACAGTTGTAATATTATCATTTTATCAGAACAATTCAGAGATCTTTTTTTGTTTTATTTGTGGTCATTTCCCGTGTAGAACGTTCGCTTTCTGAATTCCAATTGTATTACGCAGTATAAATCGTTGTTTAAACCGAGATGTTCAGAACAAGAATCCGGCCCACATTGAAAACCACGAAACTCCACCTCCGCTGCTCTGGGCTCTAGCCGGCGGTGACCCGAAGTGTAAAAGCCCGCGAAAATAGACCGATCCAGGCGAAATGCGTTGCATCGGTTACGAACTGCAGCGGCGGGTTAGAAAAAGCTATGACGCCCACTGTTAATAGGGGATGGTAATTTTAACTAACGCTAAATACTGGAAATCTTTCAGCAAATTTTCATATTACACGGAGAGACTAGTATTTCAACTGAACGATTTTTTCTTTTCAAAGGATTTAACACAATAGTTAGCAAGATATAACCCAATGATTTAGCTGACCGATTTTCCAGATGAATGACACAGCTAATGGATTAAATAAATGATTTTGTAATAAAACTTCTAGCTGAATGTAAATTGATTTTAATGAAAATTAAAAAATTAGTTAATGGCTTTGGAAATATTATTTTTACTTTCTCGGCTCATAACATCGTGGGTGGCTGACCACGTTAAATGGTGCTGCCGTCTCCACTGAATTATTAAAAATAAAGGGGGACGTTAAACCCCCCTGGGGACGTAAAACACTCTGGCATATTTCGCGTACTGCTCCCCTGTGAGTGGTAGGGGAGGAGGTTTATCAACCATTCGAACATAGAGGCTGTGCTGATTAAGTGACAGCCTGGGGATTCTCCCCGAACAACAAAACAAAACAACTCAAATAGGCAGTGACTAAAGAAGTGAATGAAGCAGTGACTCAATGAAGCAGTGTCTTTCGCAGCTTGATATTGACGCGGGTTATTTGATAGACCTATTGTAGTGTAAATAAACTCTGCTAGACGAAGCAGCAAAATAGATCGAGACTTTCGTCTTCTATGTGAAGGAACGCGTGAATGAGATAGTAGAATTACTGCCGTCCGAAATATCGCTATGGGCGGCGGTCCTAGAATTCTATAAGGAGTGCTTTTACCACCTGTCCCAGAGTACGTGAAGGAAGATCCATGCGCTGGCGAAGACTGGACTGTACAGCACCGATGACGACATCAGGCACTTCTGTGGGATGCTTGATGGGCTGGCCTTCCTCCCAAAAGACAAGGTTCAGGATGGCATGGCATATTTGAGGGAGCACACACCAGACGGGATTGAGGAGTTAGTAGACACTTCGATTCCGTGTGTGTAACTGGAATCTTTCGTCGTATTCAACAAGGACAAGTGCAGCCTAGATCTCCTCCACCACCTCTTCGCGCCTGGAACATTCCACCACAGTACGGCATCCCCAACTGGAAGGGAGGGACGGGATCCGACGAACAACACCTGGAATATCTCCTTTTCACTGTTCATCAACACCCACCCTTCTGGACTGCAGTGGACGGACTCCATCGGTACTATGCTCTAGTCAGCAAGTAGCTACTGCAACACACCAGAGGGCAGCTACGATCCTATGTCGAACTACAGAAGTAGGGGACTGCATCCGCCTAGACTCCCTAGAGTGAATTTCTATGTAACACCGGTGACATTTTATGATATTTCATTTATGTTATATGTAACACCCGTGACATTTATACGAGATAAATAACACAAATAACATGTATATATTTGTGTAAAAATTGTTGTCGTTGAAGGTGCGAGCTTATGTCTTGTGAGCTTTTGTCTGCGCACCAAAGTCTCCACTCCCGATCGGAAGAATTGTGTGTGTGCGTGTACATATATATATACGTGTGTGTGTGTGTCACATACAACTCTCGTGTGCACGTCTATCACCTATACGAAGAATTCTTCCAGTTTTGCGCTTTTATTCGAGTTTTCATATAAAGTCAAACTTTGTACAAAACTGCCCATCAACAATGGCGTTAACATGCATTAGACTTGATAAACTGTCAACCACAATATCGTTTAATTACGCGTGCCTAGCCACGTAATGTATAATATGCTAGCGTCCACTCTAAAATCTCCAGCAACTGGCTTTCAGCACAACACACATTCATACTGGCTACTGCAGGTCAGTACACATACTAAAGAACAGGCATGTCAGCCAGCTGGTCAGCAGGTACCAGTTTACCATTCATTAGCGCGTGTCAACCAGCTGGTTACCGAAGAAACACAAAAGTTAACCAAATTTAATGATGGAATGAATGGCCAAGCGGAATGACAGATCACAAAATTCGACAAAACCACATGCAGAGGTGAAAACAAACGAATTGGTAACACCTAGTTGCTGTCTGGATAAAAGATAGCGCATATTGCTGTTCAGGTGTGGTCCTGAGTCAAGAATGCATAGTTGTGTAAATATTGGCAGTGTTGAGCAAACACACACACACACACACACACGAATCCCCCCGCCCCAATTATACGTTCTCAATTCTTCACTAAGAAATCATGCAGACGAGCAGCAATAAAAAATTAAGTGCATTAAAAAAGCATTCGACCAGATAGTTTTATCAGTCCACTCATCTGGGTAGTACTCTCTAATATATTCTAATAAATAATATACTGCCGATTCGTACACACACTATAAGTTACAGAACTATCTGATTGTACCGCTCTTTTTTCATCAAACAGGGCATAAATAGCTCTACAATCTTATCTACAGCCAGTGAAATCTACGCTTACGCAACGAGACAAAAAATTACGATTAACACCCACCGGGATCTTGCGTTTGGCACCACTGAATACAGACATAAATGTAAACCACTAGTCATTAATACGATGATGACGACAGTGCCAATTGAAAAATCCCACCCCCACATCCCTTGTCCCACACGAGTGCACACCCAGTTGGGTACTGCACAAACGACATGCTTCAATGCAAAACGACTGAAATCGGAAGTTTCCCACCTTAATTGATGGCGCCAGATCAAATGCATCAATAAGCCGGCGATAGCTAACAAGATTGTGATACGATTCCAGTGGGAATGATGCATGCTGAAAAGGCTGTCAGCTAAAACAACATATAGAACTGTCACCATATCACAAGACGTTTTATCAAGACAATACACTTTGGTAATTAAATGAAAATACTGCTAGTGGTTAGGAAGAAGGTAGGTGAACAAATGTAGACACGTCAACAGGACATCTATACGTGTGTGTATAGCGACTGTGACCAGCTAGATCCGCATCATCAAAGAATGAGTTATATAGTATCATACAATTGTAAGGCATCTCCTAGTCAAAGCGACTTCCATGCATGGGAGGCTATATTATAATTCCTCGTACACATGTTAGCGATATAAAACCAGAGAATAATTTACTGTACGTGTTAGTTAATATCTGCACAATAACAATAAAAGCAGCCTTGAATTAAAAGCATGATTAAAATTTACACATTATCATCATCATCATCATCTGGGTATATAACGTCTAAATTTCAATTAAATAAGGCAACTAAAGTAAATAATTTAAACTAAAAGGCGTTCAGAACACCACACATTATACAGGCACAAATATAGAATTTTCAGTAAAATCTTGTTGTAAATTGGCCAGCGATATATATATATATATATATATATCCTAGTGTGACAAAGGAAGATTCAAATAATACAGCCAGGAAGATGAAAACTTCACAAACCACATCAATAAATATATGTTGCTTATTTCCTGTCCACAAGTTAACACAACTTCGGTGCCAAAAGTACGAGACCAAATTGATACGGTCTTAGAATTGTTTTCAGGAAGAGTTCAGTGTTCTTTACATCCGACTTACATGGTTACTATTTTGACAGAGATAAAATGCACGACTTAAAGGGTTTCAAGCATTTTCAGCCAACAGTCATCACAGCAAGAAAAAATACTACACACAGTCACACCAGAATAAATGCAAAAGGATCATGTAACTGCCGGCTACGCGTAATGCTGATTTCTGTACAAATGCTACAGAATGTTCGACTTGAACAAGAGATAAGCTACATTACAACAGTCACATGGTGGCTTTAAAAACACCCCAAAAAAATTAACACAGCCCATATACGAGTGGTCAGCATTATAATAGATAACACAAAACTAGTATCTTACGTTGATCGTTGGGACCTAAGCTCTTTGATGTTAACACATCACTTCAAGTTGATTCTGATAAAACACCATTTCTGCACAGACAATACAATAACATTAATGGTGATTAAAACCCCAGTCCCACATGGTAAAATGCGTGAACAAATATAAACATGGAACCAACAAATCAACTGGCTGAATCTCATCAACGGTTCTCACATTCTTATGGCTGTTGTGAATGCTGCCCATCTATTGGTCAGGTAAGTAGTCACAAAATGCTGCACGATATCTAGGTGTCAAGACCGTTTGGCCGAGATGGGCTGTGGTCGGGTGTTACGAGTTGGCCTTTGCCTTTTGTGCTTTGTGGCGGGGTGATTATGCCTGGCACTTGATGGCTGAGATCCGGACTAGCTCTGGATGAGGTGATGATCTGCATCTGACGATCCTGGGCCTTATCCAGCAACGTCAGATCAACAGCATGCGTCTGTATGTTGTGCGCATTCTCTGATGCGATGCCCGGGAAGAACTTCAACTCCGCAGTGCCAATCTCTCGCAGGGTCATGGCAAATGGAGCCATCCACTGGACACATAGTGCAATATCCATCCACTGATAACCTGGAAAAATACAAATAAATCTGAAAGGTCATGAACTGCTAATACATCTGTACAGAATTTTAGGCAGAGGGCTGCATATTGTCATTCAAACATAAATTTGAATAGGTTATAAGAACTGATGAGGACAGGTGGCTGACAGGTTACTTCAAAGACAACTTTTAGAATATCTAATATATATATATATATATATATATGATACCATTACTTTGGTTGAAGTATATAAACAAATATCAAATCTAAAAGTCACCAAATGCTATCTATGACACCCAGTTTTCAAAAGATAACTCAGAACAGCTACGATAGAGAAGGATAACTGGAACTCGTACACAAATCTACTGGTTTGGCAAGCCATAATTTCGCTTGTGGCAAAAATTGTAAATATATATAAATCACATGTCAAGCTTTAAGGTCGAGCGAAGGCTTTTTTTAACCTCAGATCTAGGACACGGCTGGGATGTATGGCTAGAGAGTATTTTGGGGGGAGGTGGACACACAGATTAGTCAGATTCAAACCTGATCATGGGGGGTTTGCAACATAGTTCCCTATTTTCTGCACTATTATAGCACCAAGCTAGTTTCTAGTGTAATGAGATGACAAGGTTAAAGACTATCACTGAAGGTAATACCCATATTTGAACTCATGATCTGTTCTTTCACCCTGAAAACTATCCAAATGGATTATCAAAATTAGATCTGGATGGGTGAAGTATTTAAGAATAGGTAGTTTATCTGTTATTAAACTCAAATGGAACCTTAACTCATCAGATATATTCTCTATATCTTAGCATCAATTCAGTTCAATTTCCCTAAGTGAGTGAGTGCCTTGTTAAGCATCAGAGCTTCTTGGAAAACAATCAAGAAACACAGGCAACACTGGGATTTGAACATGGGCATGTAAAATTGGCAGCAGAGTGCACTATAATAAGAACAATAAAGTATATTTAATAAGGTGCCCTTACAACCAGGAGAATTTTACGGAACTTTACAGCGATACCCCAAATAATATGCCTGTAAAAAGTATCTATTGTACTACAGGAATGTTCTTTAACTGTACAGGAAAAAAACCATTGAGTCACCAGATTTCAATTAAGATATAAAAAAATGCAAATGTCCCTGGAGAGTTCATAATTTCATTTCTGGGTAAAATCTAAGATCGTTAGCCACGCAGTGCTGAAGTGCAATCATAAAATAAAACGAACACAAGTAATAAGAACCAACCTGAGACAGAGAGTGCCATTTCTTCCGATGATAAGTGATACAATGCTGAAGTAGCCAGGACACTGTATGTAAATTGTAAACAGCCAATATCCAGAAAACAAAGGTCTAACAACTGTAACAGAAAAGAAATGTATCGTTCAGAAACACGAACATCCCCGCATAAGACTATTATTTCTGGCCACATGTCGTTAACTTCAAATGATTCTCTTTTCTAGATACAATATTACAACGAAGACAAAGCTGTGAACAAATAACGAGCCAACTTAATCAAATTAATCAACTGCTTTAACGACAGAAGCTCCATAGCCGAAAATTTTAGAAACGAATATACTACATATAATGTAGACATATATAAATACGATAAAGACTAGTGGTAACAGCTATCCTCATTACTTACCCTGGCTACTTGTATAAATGCATGTTGCGAGTACTGTGGGAACACAAAATTTTGCTCCTTTTCTTCGATGTTGTCGATGTTGACGAGTTGAAGAAACATGTTTAACCAAGAATTTGTCGTCATCGGCGACAGGTCCCAACCTAGAGCCTGTGAAAAGAAGAAATACATGGAAATTATTTTCGTGGACACGCATAAAGCAATAACTTATAATAAACACGACAGTAGAGTAACAGATACACAAGTCAATAAATAATAAAAAGTAAACCCAATACAGGAAACAATCCATACAGACACCATTTGCTACGTTACAAAGGCCAACTCGTTATATTATTGCCCTTATCTCGACTAAAAGCTTCACGCAAACTGGCTGGACACTAATTCTGTTTGTGTACACACACACACACACTGGTAAACATACCTTCAAAATGACTAGTTCTTGTTCCAACAGTTCCGATTCATTGCAAGCCCCATCAGTGACGTACGAAAACTCTGCCAGCTTTGGAGGGTAGATCTCCTGTACACAATTAAAAAGTATAACAGGCATATTAACCAGATGATCGCACATATAATAGCTAGTAGGTATTCTCTAATGCTATTTCGGTCAAATATATCTAACACGTTTCTCCTCTGAAAAATGGTCATCAAATCAAAACAATAAACTACATTTCAAATCATGCTAAGTATATGACCTAATAGTGGTCTTGGAAAGTACAGTGGGAGTCCAAAGAACCAGGGCACCTTGATTTCAACCATAAATGACGGAGTAAACCTGTCAAAGCAAACTCGTTTATGACAGTGCTTCACAAACATCTTGTGTCTGCTGATGATCGTTATGGTCAATATGCATGGTTTGATGCAGGAACACAGGATAAAATAGCTGTCAGATACGACTTAGCTTGTTTCTAAAATTTTCGGCTAAGGAGCTTCTGCCAATAACGCTACAACATGTAAAGAGTGTGAGCTCTGGTGGCCTAGCGGTTAAGCACCCAGCACTTGATGCCAATGGTCACAGGTTCAAACCCTGCAAGAGTTCGAAACTTTCCCAGAGATTAATTTCTCGGCTCACAACATCGTGAGTGGATGACCATGTTAAATGGCGTTGCCATCTACACTGAATTATTTAAAATAAAGGGCGGAAGTTAAAAATCCCCTGAGGACGTAAAACACTCTGGCAGTGACCACCCCCAAGGTATTTTGGCTCCATATTTCGATACTGCTCCCCTGTGAGTGGTGGGGGAGGAGATTTCCAAACCACTCCAACATAGAGGCTGTGCCGAATAAGCGACAGCCTAGGGATTCTCCCCGAACAACAAAACAAACATGTAAAGAAATGTTATGATGGGAGATCAAAATGAGACAGAAAAGACTAATATACCTACATTGATTAACCAACATTTATCCTTACAGGTTACTTACCTCTAACTTAGCCGCTATGAACAATGCTGTGATACCCAACAGCTGGAGTTGTTGTTTTCTGACGTTGTGAGTCACACACAAGTATCTGTCAATAAAATCTATTGCAAGATACAACGTCTCTCGGTGCAGTCTATACACCTCACACACCTGAGAATTCAAAAGGTCACGTTATCAGGTTAAAAGAAAATGGTTATATTAAATGCACATGATTTCTTGTTTCTTTTTCTCTGTGCCAAAATATTCCTTGAAGCATGTCAGATTTTAGTGGATAAGGGTAAACGAATGAGTAATTCGGTAATAATAATTTCAAGAGATTCTTAAGGTTTATTTATAATAAAAACTAAAATTCAGACATTTTCAAGGTGCTATATACATGGTGCTTAACGAGAAAGTCACTAAAACGTCACCTATTGTAGGCCTGCTTTTAGCTGTATCTTACAGCCTGCAGAACACAGAGTCGATTATAAAACCCAGAGACTGCATGGGAGTCTTATAATAAAAACCAAAACCAGCTAAAAAGGCCACATTTAGTCACACATCTAATAACTTGTATACTTCACTAGACATGTGGTCAATTCAATTCTAGAATTTAAAAAAAAAATACTGGAAATGATAAATTTTGAATTGGAATTTCCTATAAAAACAATTTAAATCCAAAAATAAATTTATCACTTAATTTTATAATTCAGAAATATTTCTTCCATGACAATCCTACATGGAATATAAACTACTCGGAGTAGGTATTCCAAGTAGGTACTCGGAGCACCTACTCATGGTAACAAGTAGTAGGTAAAAAAAGTGTAAAATACTGAATTGATACATTTCGAATTGGAATTAATAAATCTGATGTGGAATTGACCAATTGGAATTGACCCCATGTCTGTATTTCACACTTAACACCAACCTCAATCAACCAGTCAATCAAGATTGCTCGCATTTTTGGTTGTATTGTTGGATGCCTGTCAAGTTCGTTTGGGTCCCGCATGTAATGCTGTTCTTTCCGTAACATTGTCTCCCATACCTCTTTAGAGTCAGCCCACTGGAAGCTGGGTAACGGTGAATCACGTGGTGGCACTGTGAAATGATTCTGTAACCTGAACAGAGAAATCACACAATGATGACACATTATAACGAGTACTCTATTGTCTACAGAATAGAGCTATAGAGAGTATTGCAATTGAATATTGAGCCTTGATAGCGCATTTAGAGCATAGGACTCATCCATAAAAAATGAGTACCTGACAGGACCCAATGGCTATGTGTTTGAGTAACTCTTTACACTTATAATGGCAGCATGCATTGTATACTCCCTTGGGAGTTGAGATATGTGCTGGGTTGAAACAGGTCTGAGTATGGGATAATAATATTGTAAATAATATTGTAAAGTGCATTAGAGCAGCTTCTAGCTGAATAGGGCGCTATTTAAATATCAAATATTATTATTATAATAATAAATCTAGATACCTAGCCATGAAATTAAGGCCACAGATAAATTTTCACAAGTGAAACAATGATCAGTGAGCGAGTTTTTCTTCAGCCTTGGTACTGGTCACACATAAAACATGTGGCTGAATATTGACTGCCAGGGAAGCATACCACAAACACAGGTAAAAAGAGTGGCAATCAAACACTAGCCTAGTGGTTTGCAGTGCAGTGCCCTAATCACTAAATTGTCAAATCAGCCTGAAACACTGAGGAAGCTGATGTGCTGGATCTGGTGGTTCAAGGACAACTCTATACACAACTCTATATATCACAGTGCTCACGAGTTCCGTTCAATGATACACAGAACACCACTGAAAACCATCTAAACCAACAAGTGGATAGTCATTTTTGTTCACAAATTTTAATCAATTTCTCAAACTGATTATCAAATGTCCATATCTGTGAAGAATTAACTAGCATACTAGAAAACAAGTGAGAATTTTTTCCCATCACCATATGCCAGAAATTAAATATAAAATGCTGCTGTTATGCTGTCATAGTAATAACAACACAACAAGCAGTGAAATTATGTCAAATGTTTGTGGTTTGATGAATAAGTAGGTCAAAGGGCTAAATTATCTGCCGCTAACCTATAAAGAATAAATAAAATTATATACAAATCAATTAATTAATTTAAATTTAGTTTTTTTGGTTATAGGAATCTATGAAATGAGTCTACATCGGTGAAAACCAACCTGAATGTTGCACCAATAATAAATTCAGTGGGTGTCGAGTTGTTTATTGTCTGAGGACTTGGACCCTTCCCTGTTTGAGAAGAGACTGATGTGTTCCCTGGTGAGTCGTGAGGTATTACAATACATGTCACTGCCGACGAGGTTGATGATGACAATGATGTTGAGGAAGGTAATAATACCGATGAGGACTGCTGGGATATTGGCACCCACTGAGTCTGAAAAGTATAAATTGGGTAGAATGATAATTAAACACAATAACAATAATTTATATTTTATAAAGCACTCCTTCAAAAAGCACCTTTTTATAATCATCTTTATTTCTCATACACACATACAATAATATTTGCATAGCTAGAGACCACTTTTAACATATGTCAAAACATACATTGCAACATAACACAAGACATGAAATATATATATATATATAAATTAGTAATATTCATAAGTAATAAAGCATGCTTACTAGCAGGAGGCATTAAAAGGTGTTGTACATAGTTACCCCAAGTAATATGCATGTAAAAAAAACCAAAAGCAATTTTAAAGATAATCAATATTTCTGAGTGAAAACAATTTTGAAAAGTGAGTTTTCGAACAGATTCAGACTTTTCAAGATGACACATTTCTAATATTCACCAGTAATCTGTTCCATAAAGTGGGGGCTGGAACACTAAATGTACAATCACTATATGAATTGAGCCGAGACATGGGTACCTGGTTTAGTATCTGACTGGATGCACTAAGTTTTTGTAACAATTTTCTATAAGGGCACTATTTCATACTTGTATTTAGATGCTACAACACTGAAGATTTATAATTTAATTGTAACATTTTGAAGTGGATACACCAGGGGTCGCCAACTTTTTTGAGGGGAGAACCAAATCCTAAAACTGGACTTGGTCAGTGGGTCAGATAAGGCACAAAGTGCTGAGTGGGGTTAGGTGTGGGAGTGCATCTCCCAATGGCAGAAGTGTTATAAAAACAGCCTTTTAAAATGAAGGAGTTTCAGAGCATCTGTATTACCAAATTTGTATTATGACTATTTTCAAAAGTCAGCTGGAACATATTGTTCATAAAATTTAACTATCACAAATTCAGTAAACTTGGTTTTCAAGACAGTGTTGCATTGCAAATCAATCAGTTCCATCTGCAGGTGAATGGCAACACTGTGAATGGAGTTGCAAATATGGCAAAGGCCTAGTTGTTGGCACACTGATCTGCAAATCGAGTTTTGAATTTTTCTTACAGCTCCCCAACAAAAGCAAAATATGTGGGTCTCATTAGGTTAACTTGCAGACAATTTTGGAAAATGTGCATAATTGTATTGTTTGAGTTGTCCCACCCACAGACGAAGCTTCATCGCAAATGCGCAGACATGTTCAAACAGTTTGTTGATTAAGTGGTCTCTGCCCTGTAATTTTATGTTCAACACATTCATACGTACAAGGACGTTGATAGAATAAAACACTAAATATCTGCCCCTGATGACTGTTATTATGAAAGGACGTAAAAAGCTAGCCAGCTTCTGATTGGTCGACCAATTTGCCGATCTCTGTGAAAAGGACCATTAGCCTATTGCCTTCTCCACAGCAAAGGACAGTTTAACAGGTTATTAGTCATCTGGTTGTTTTGATACTTACATGGTCAGTGACGGCCGAAATCAATAAGTGTGTTCAAAAATATGTGGGAATGTTGATACTTTACAAATACTCTAAATTCACAAATAATTTAAACTACAGAATAATGTCGTGGATCGGACAGAATGCCTGGACCCTGGCCGTAGGCTACCGACCCCTGGGATACACTGTCTAACAGTACCAAATGTAATTTTATAACAATTGGGGTGATATTATCATACTTCTGAGTGAGCTGCACTATTTTGAATTCGCAAAAGGTGTTTGATGGACGTTATAATCAGACATGCCATATCACAGGATGATAAAATAGTCTACACAAGATGTGACAAAGACATGGACTATAGAAAAAAGTACTTCTTGTTATTGTATTAGGCTCATTCAAATAAAATGTGATAACGTAACAAGCGAATAGATCGGGTACATTTTTTTGGATGAAATAGTAACGAGCAACCAGTAAAGAAACAACCAGCCAAGTAACAAATGGTGGAAACTATATCACATCTGTGAAATCTATGTCATGAAGTGAAAATGTAAACAGCGCAAATGGACGGGTGATTAAATCTAAATGATGGGGGATTCCCAGGAATAAAATTTTAATCCATAAAAAGGGCCACATCAAAGAGCACTAAAGATCTTTTGAGGGCGGCTGAAGTTCCTCTACAGGACTTGCGCGATTGTGAATGAGTGGGAAGGTGATACCAACAGGAGAGAAGTCTATGTTTGAGGAAACACGAGGACCTTAGCCGTTCTAACATTGAGGCACATCTGTAGAGAGCAAGGGGATGGTTATCCTGTAAGAAGGAAGGAGAACCGTGTTCCGGACTGCCAGCATGTTGTGGAGATTTGGACTGTTACTGGAAAAATGGACCATCTATATTCAAGAAAGGCGTTTGTGTAAACTGTATAAAAGAGGGCGATACATGCTGGATAGGTTCTCAATGCCGTGGATCATTATCTTGTGCCAAGACGATGCTGACTTTACATGGCATCTGTCGTTAGCGAGCTGTTGAAGTAGCTACCGGTTTCTGATCACGAATGCGGACGTCGCAGATTCAAGTGGTCAGATCCTACTCTCATTACCAACTTGACTGGTACTATATAGTTGTATCTAACTGTAACATCGGTAATCCTAGTTTTGTATAATGTTTTGTTCAGAGATTGTTATGCTTAGCAATGAATAAAGTGTTCACTCGTTTGTTCGTTTTGACTTATAATATGGCTTAGGTGTACGATCCCAAACCTTGCCTAATACACTAATAAGCCTCGTCTATTGGCCTGTATGAATCAAAATGATGACAAGAAATTAAAAAGAAGAAAGTGTAGCCAGCACAGGAATTTCTTGTTGATGCTCGTTATCCTTCATTTGTGACATCAAAGATATTACTATTTGAAAAGACTAAGTAATGAATACGTAATCAACTTCAGTTACATTTCTTGATAAATAATGTGTGTATGTAAACGGATATCTTGATAGAAAGTTTTATAAAATGGAGTAAAGAATGATAAGAGCTTTCATGATACAAGGATATATAATTTTAGAAACGACCAATGAATTAATTTAAAGAAACAGTCATTTCACAAATTGGTGAAGATCATTATAATATGTAATAAATGTTTGTTAAACTCAGACTAAATTAGATTTTTTAAATGTTTTAAGGAATGGACAAGGAACATTTTTTGGGGGGGTTAAACTAGGGCTAAACTGGATTTGTTTAAAGAAAGACTAATGAATTCATTATAATTTAATATCTACTGGTAGGATGTATTGATTATTAATAACTTCAGAATAGCAGATTGTGTATTAATAATTAATGCGATAATATCTTTCATTGACATACCAGAGTTAATCACCAATTTTACCATTTTTTAGGACATATATGACTAACATAAACGACGCAATAACTCGTTTTAAATATGAGCCAACGCTATGATAAAATACCGTTGAGCTCCATCACCAGTAAACTATATCACATTTTTTATATATCTGAGTGTGTAAACACTAGCAAGAAAAAAAAAACGTTCTAGTTTTCATAACAGATCATTTGACCCATGTGTAGAACCCGAGGGCCGGCTAGTTGTATGTTTATCTGAAGTCTTAGCTCAAGTTCAAGTCAGTTTATGTTTGTTTATAACTGGCTACTGTCAACAATAAACACCGGATCAATATGTTGTGTAAACACCTACAGAGTGAATGAAGAATGGCTTTTCGGTCAACAGTCACGGTGAACCGGGTCACTCAAAAATCGACAACTGTTTATCTGAGGGTTTATTACGCAGCGCCGTACTACTGGTAGAATATTACAGGAGGGAAATGTTCATGAAGTAGAAAAATCTCAGGGTCAACTTTCCACTTGAGTTTGATGTAGTTGGCACTAACACGACAGATTCATTTCCATCACACAGTTCGCTGGACAGATTATCTCTGTTCAGGGACCGATTATTAATGATCACCTTTCACTTAATACACCAATAAAACGTGACAAACACACGTCGCTGTTAGATTACTGAGTAATGATTCAAGGAGAAAGATCTGGTCTTTCTGGCGTATATACAAGATAGCAACACACAAATGTATTTGATATGAGCTATATTGTTGTTGCTGGACATCAAGATGTTCTAATGGTCTCCCTGATATCAATATTGGGAGACAGATGTAGTGAATTGGTGCACTCAGCACACCTGGATCTGGAGGCAACGGGTGGTGTTATGAACAGGACTTTTTCCAGGACCTTTCAAGCCAGGAAACCAAATTTTCAAATTCCGGGACTTTCCAGGGTTTTCAAAGACCCATGCGAACCCTGAATAAGAAATGCAATATGCATGCGTCTTCTGCACTCCAAACATGAATATAGAAAGCTTCACGAAAAAGTGACACAAACATTTGTATGAACTTTTCCCTAACACAATAATGATGTACTACAAGAATGGAATTTCTGAATGAATGCTGGCAGACGAACCATGAAAACAAACAGCATTGTTGGTTTAGATATTACACAACAGGAGTGCCAATGAACCTACTCGTGTCTGGGTCAATCAATCAATTAATCAATAAACACAGTAACAACCGTACTTTACACTTGGTAATTGATAACAATGTCAGCAACACGTAATGTCTAACTATAATCTGTTGCTGAAACGGACCCAACCACGATGAAGACTCACAAGACAAGCGACATCGCGCTAAATCCTATCAAGACAACATCATAGTAAAATACAACACAACAAATTAAGGAAATCCTTGATGTTTTAAGGAGATCTATAGTGTCACAGTTACACAATGTGCACCATTTGGGACGTCAACAAACATCTAGTGACGCAAATTAACAGACGAAGTGTCAACCTGATGCTACCTAAGGAACACAGTTTAGTACCAGAAACGGGCAAACCATCTGCATTATTATGCGTCAATATAGCTCAATAATTAATAATTGTTGTCACAACTAACTGACACCGATCATCAGCAGTCCAATGCTAAATAATTACACAAGTAATTTGTGATATATTGCAACATCTCTACAGAGTCCACACTACCATATTCAATAGGTTTGTCAGTCACTTCAAAATGTATCCTTTGTATTCTGAGATCAACAACCTAAAACGAGCCACGGGCAATGGATTAGGCCAATCTTTAAGTCTGAATGTTTTTACATTTTAAGGGGACCAACTGCATCCAAACTTTTGTCGGTAGACGAATGCCAGATCGCTGTCGCGAAGCAGCACGCATCATTCGCTGCCATTCGATGTCTCTCACAGGCACCCATCGTTTGTCTACACATTGTTTGTCTGGGAACTGCTAACTGATGAGGAACAATGCTAATGACTCGCCCTAATTATCTCTGCCGCGTGCAGTACCCATATAGCGAAGGTATCTGATGCGCAAACATGTCACACACGCCTGACACCCACAGAGTCTGGCGGTAGGGCAGCATTGCGTGCATTTTCCAATGGGCCACCCAACTCCGCTATTCTTCTCAGAACAATGAAAGCACTTTCTGTTCTAATGCTGTGGTGTAGTACGTGTTTCCATTATTTCGATGCGTTAAATAGTATCACCGCAGGAGTTAAACTGTTTGGTCAACGGCATGAGTTAAACAGTCCCTTCTCTCTTCTTATACCACAGTTTGTTAGCATAATAACCCACCAGCTGCCCATAGATCTGTGAGATAACTCACGTCTGATAGTAATTTGAATTTGCCCCACTGACCAATAGACCAGGTGGAAGGGCTTCCAATTAAGGTGCGGAAAAGTCAGATAATTACTGAACCGTAACGCGGTGTAGTCATTTAGTTTTGTTCTAAGTTGTGAAGGGATGGACAACGGCCATTTTCAAGTCTAATAGTTGTTTTCACACACGTCCCTAAAACACGATATTTCTGTTTAGGCAGATAATAATTAGCTTGCATTAAACAATATGACAAATGTTACTAACAAGTAATAATGGCATCTTAAAAGATATCTATTTGGATATACAGGACACAGTATTATTTTCAAGCTTAGACAACAACTGAAAATAATATATTACATTAGCCACACTGTAGTCATAATTAAATCGGCGATGGCATTTAATTGCAGCAACAACAGTACTAAGACGACTGGACCACAACACACACACACAATATATAAAGCAGCCAAGTAAACACGTGCTTATCACAACAGACACAGGCCTAATCTATACTATAAGGTTTACATATTGAACACAGCTAGGTGGGCCATCTTACAGAGCTGTCATAACACACAGTGACCAGAACAGACACATTTAAACATCACCCCCAGGATAAATAGAAATTAGAAAGCAGCAGCATTCCACCCAACGCTAACAGTGTATCAGTATGTATTAAAATTAATTACCCATATCTATTAGCTGACTCATTAACCAGAGGAAGACAGTGGTGATCACAACACGCTAGATAACGTAATACAGATAAATGTAGCAACGTCTAAACCCCATTGTTGATCCTACACATAAACTATATTATAATAATCTTAATAAAACTAGTGTCAGCCACATGACACCAATCTATAATCAGCCAGCCATGTAAATAATCGCCGATCATATTACTATTTTTATTATAGACAGACTGGTTTCAGGCGGATTATCCGCTAAAGATAGGAAGCCATTGGTCGGCTTATAGTTTGTAAATGACGTAGAGCACTCCCAAGACATACCTGATAGCTTAATGTAAAGGTGAATGACATACTTTGGCACGATATCTTTTTAGTCTTAGTTTAACTGATAAATTAAATATTTATAAATTTATATTAGTAAATCTTTTTACCCTTAATTTGGAATATCTAGCATGATTAGATGATTGGTGTTTTATGGCCAATTTTGTGCATATGGTAGGCTAAATGGGCTGAGCGATCTCCGAAGGTAACGAAGTGAAGTCAAATGGGTGGTAGTGATTTGTGGCGCAACACGCTACCGCTACCACGGAGGCGACCCTGGAATATCTAGGTGTCTACCATAAGCAATTATGTAATTTTGTTATCCAGCTTTATTTAATAGGAAAGGACAGTGTAATAAATATAAATTATTATATTCCTATATGCCATACAAGGGCAGAAGACCCAAAACACTCAAACAAAAGGTTACATAATAAAGGATTACTGAAGTAGTAATATTTAATTTCTAGCAGAAACATGCTCACAACAAACGTCAGACCTGTGACATATTTCTGTCACAATAAATTTATGAAATATTCATGTTTTCAGCTACAGCAGCCAGCCCTTTGGGGCAACATTTCATTCACAGAGGTCGCAATGTGTTTACTACTGCCATATACTCTCATTGTTAGAACAATAATATGGGGAGCATCAGCACATGAATGATAATAATACAGACACAATCATTGGCATAATACTGGACACATACCAACACAAACCGTTTCGTAAAACGAAAATCACATAAAGCCAAAGTCTGATCCATTGGATCGGATAGGCAATATAATAACATGAAGTTAACTAGGTGCCCCTTATACAAGGCAATGAATGGTTAAGTCAAATAGTAATATCTATGATAGTGCAGTTAGTTGGAGTGTAGGACTCGTAGTCAAATGGTCGTGGGTTCGAGGCTCCATGAGCTGCAATGCTGTCATGTGGCGCACTCATCCATAAAAAATTTGTACCTGACAGGGGGCGATGGTTTGTGTTTGAGTAACGTTTTGTGCCTATAATGACAGCATGCATTGTATGCTTCCTTGGGAGTTGAGATATGTGCTGGGTGGAAACAGGTCTGAGTCAGGGATAATAAAATTGTAAATAATATTGTAAAGTGCCTTAGGGCAGCTTCTAGCTGAATAGGGCGCTATATAAATATCACATATTATAAATTTATATTATACATCTACAATCTAGATATTTAAAGACAATACAGATCTAAATTGCAAGCCATACAAATAAACCTAAAAAGGAAAAAGTACACAGCTCAATATATTTTAATGAAGTTATATCACAACACATCACCAATCTGTATATTTCAATGAAGGCTTCACACACACACTTATGCCTTTATTTTTGATGAGAACAGTCAAATTACTGTAACTTGCGCAGATTTGAAATACTAAAGTACATTACATGGAAACCCCAAACAAAGTATGTATCCATGTCATGCACTAAAGTGTTTCATATCCGAGTATAAAACTACATTAATTGTAAAATTTATCCAGGTGTATAATCTTTTCTCTGCAATATTAAAACAGAATAGCAACAAACATTGGAAATTCAGCCAAGTTTGCGAGGGATTCACTATTAGAAAAGCGTAACTTATTTTAATGTTCCTTACAAACAAGTGTCGAAAAAAGTGCATTGACTATTGACTGTGATAATATGTTTTAAATTAGGATTCTCTCCTACACCTATTTGACGTTTCCTAACAGAATTTGTATGTGTGCACAGGGAACACAAGATATCGACCATGAATGACCATCTCAGACAGTAAACACGACCAGATCGATGGGGTCATTGAACAGTATGAATGCACCACAAACAATATCAGACGAAGATCAGAATAGCGGCAGACAACATCAATTACACATCATCCACGCCTGATAGATCATGAATGGCACCTACAATCACGACCGGCTCACAGAAATCAACATACATATATGTCTAGCCAAGTTATAGCACACTGAAGTCAGACTATAGTGTTAGAATGTTGATCTCTTATCAGAAAAGCTCTGATTAGTATAACAGAAATATTGGTTTAAGGATATTACACCCTTATTAATAACAGAATGACTGCCCCGTATCAGTGCTTAGAATACATTTATAATACAGCACTGGATTTACGATGCAACAAGTGACTAACAATAAATATTATTGCCAAATATCGCCTTCATGTGATTATGTTAATAGACTCTTTCTTATGATACAATAAGTGTTGTTAAAGTTTACTTCCAACCGAATAACTATGATATCAAAAACTAAGTGTGTAAATGATCAAAAAGGTAGAGAAAGATCTGTCCAATTACAGGTCAAACACTTTGAATAATATGAATACTCCTTAAACATTAATTGCCTGGTTCTGGATTATCTTCACTTGTTTACTTGGTTATCTTACTTCGGTGAAACTATAATTGGAACTAGTATTTTATTATGAGTCACTCTAACATGACTGTCAGCCAGTGTCTGGATAAATATCTATCCTTCTCATATACTAATAATGTTAATAAGAATTATCGGAGTCAGTAAATTTCAAAATTTTTATTGGATGAAACACTCACAGGAAGTGATCTCTCTAAGCTGATATAATGTCTAAGAAGTCAATAGAACCACTAAGAGCATTAATCATTGCTCCTTCAGTTCAACTAGAAACTGAACATAAAGGCATCATGGTTTATAGGTCATCAGAATGTTATCGCCAATCCAAAAGTCAATCAGTGTTTCTTCTGACATAAAAACCAATAAGGTAACACAGACTGGTTAACTGTTGACCAGTTAATCCCCATCACAACATGTAAGCTGGTGATTTATTTGGAATAAACAGTAAACAGGTGTAGGAAATTGCACGAAGACATGACAATGAAATAAACATTTATGGCAATACAACCAACAAGCAACGTGTTTCAGAGAAATGGTGAGCATTAAATAAACATTATGAACAAAATGGTTGATTCTTGGCATCCACATTAATTACAGCAAGCTAGATTCAGGTTTGAGCTGAAGCTACAAGGAGGTATTTCTTAGTACAAGGGAAATAATTTAAAATTCACAGTCTATATTTAGGTTAGGACACCACCATCAAAGGCAGATAATGGCCAACTGTCCAATAAGGAATCTTATGTAACTGTGTATTGATGGTTGATAACAAAATTTGTTCAGTGTAATATCCCCATCTTAAGTGAGCCAGTAGTTTCTTTAGCCATAGCCCATCTTCGATATATGATCAAAAATATACCCCCACCCCAAAGAGAAATGACCTGATCAGATGAAAACTCACAAGTAACAGACACAAGTAACATAGTAGACATTTTGTTATGTAGATGGTCTGTAATTATCCTTCTGCATTTGTGATATACAGATGTGATTGCAATGCATTTGGGGGGAATAAGGTAATGGTTGTTTCGGGAAACACTCATTCATTCATGAGTTCTAGTTCAAAGTGATTATTGTGTACATCCAAGGATACAATACACTCTATCAGTGCAAGAACAATGCAATACAGAAACAACAGATAAGAATGAATCCTATAATTTATCAGTGTACCAAAACAAAAGTTACATTCATCGTCCTATTTATATGCACACATATCTGAAAATCAGATGTATAACGAGCACAAACTTCAAGGGTGTGACACACACCAGAAAAGTCATCATAGCCAAGATAAAGTAAATGGTAAAATGTACAACAATACCAGAAAAACTAAATATTTTACCTCTTGTTGAAATTGTCGTCTTCTTTTTTGTACTTCGTCTGTTCTCACCAATTCCTGGAAAACATCGAAATGATTGATTTTTTGTATGATATAAACAAGCATCTTGTAATGATTTGATGCCATTATATTATTATGAGTTGTGTTTAGTAGTAAATGCAGCACTTCAATATGTGTATCAGATGTTTCATTATCAATCAGTATCAAATGATTCAGCAACAACATTGGATGGATCAGTATCTGTATGCTACCTCTTAGTATAATAACTGATCTCACCTCTTCTGCCTTTCTTTTTCTGCTAAATGTCTGCACAATTTCTTCTTCCAAATGACTTTCTCGCCGTCTACGGCTTTGTAGGCGAGCACTAAAAATACATATAAATAACCATGGAGAGATACAACTTATCCTAAAGCATGTCATTTTATCTCTTGTGCATTTAGTGCTGAATTAAATACTGTCAAATGCCTGTCAGTGAAATTATACTTGCACAAATCACGAAAATGTTGTATACTGTTATTAACTGAAATAATGAAGATAAATCAACCATACCTTTTTCTTGACATTGTGCTTTCACCACTTAATGCCCCTGAAATGTTACAAAATTAATAAATAATGGCTTATTAGATAAAATACTAATTTAAGTAGTTAAATTAATGCAAACTATATATTTGATTTAGTTCATAAGTGACATAAATATAATTAATAATACATTTATCCCATTGAGAGTTGCTATCTGAACATATAAATTGGGATAAATATAGCTAAATTAGTGACTTCAGGGAAATAAGTTGATTATTTTAAACAGTTTCAAACGTTGCACTGCTATCATTCAAGAGAATATAATTACTACGATGACTAGTCCAGCATGATTATTATTATAGGTATTGTGATAACACATGAAAAAATGATCTAGCTCATTTATACATATAAATTTCCAGTGATCTATAAAGAAAATCTCTAAACTACATTGAATAAAAGTTCTATAACAACGTAATCTAGAACGCCAACAAAGGGATTGGGCATTTCAGCAGTTTTCCCCAATATCCCGAGGTCACTTTGACAGATTGGATGACGCCTACAGAGTCACCGAGAGTGGGGGTAATTATTTAACGTTCAAGTAAAATTGGAAATGCATATGAAAGCAATGGTTTTATGACCTAAAAACCCCATTCAGATATTAATACACACTTTTCCTCCGAGAAATGAGAAGACTAACTGTTTTTCCCAAATATATTTAAGTCCGAAAAAGTTCGCGTCTGGCGAGTTCCTTGTTTGACAGATGTTGGCGGTCAACGCCAAGCCAGGGGAACAACGAAGTTTTCGGCCAGCTGGGAACCGTAGTGAAATTTCAACAAATCGGCATGCAATGTTTATCAAAAGTAACACAAAGTGGCACAAATCGTATAGGATTCCATCCATGTACTTACATTTGTTGCAAAGTTCATATTTTCAGAGTATTAGAAAATAATTTCCAGGCTCCACGAACACACTACAGCTACAACTCACTCCATCAAAGCCAATGGAGCACTCCCGCCAAATTCCGATGCAGCGCGCAGGCCCTCTGCGCAGCCCAGTGTTTTTGTTTCCTGGCGCCTTAATATTTTCTAATTAATTTAGTAAAATAAGCACAAATTGTAGACAGAACGGCATAAAGAGGTCGATAGATGATTGATAGATCCAAATATCCACCAGATGTATCAAATCTCTTCAGTTAGTTAAAAAAATTCGTCGTCTCAAATGGGGCACCTACGCATCACTATCCATTCATGACGGTGACCGCTTGTGATCCGATAGTAGAAATGTTAGCCTCCGTATGCACGATAAAAATGCCAGAATACTTTGTCGATAGGTCCTAAGTGCGATGCGAGGGCGTGTATTGGCATTCCAAGGCCATCAGCCAATAGCTGTCGGTGACGCTAACGCAGATCAATACATTTTATTGGAGCATGCTCTCTACCTGTTCAGCTTTGTCAGATCTTGTAACCCAATCACAGGCCTTCGTTTTATTTTCAGTTCTCACTATGGAAAATCATTTTGACTTTGAGTTATGCATGTTAAAAGGGAAAATATGTTCTGTTTGATCCAAATCAAAACATCTCATGGTCCGATATGGTGGTTTTACTTAGTTATGATGCAAAACATATAACATGTCGCGGTTGTTTATGTTGTCATGCGATGCTAATTTTGACCTGCTTTTATAAGAATGACCTAGATTGGCTTCACATGATTGGCTATTATATGGGTCGCTTCTCGTCTGTTTACAAGCCTGAGGTAGTGTTTTGTTTGACAGGTTGTTGCTGTAATGTGAAAATGCCTAACTTTGTGCAAATATTTGGTCGTCTGAAATCTGTCGTGATTGGGATGATCCACCTGAAGGCTCTCCCAGGCATGTATATTAACTAAATGGGTATCTTCGTGATAAATAGTAATAAAGTATATTATTAAATGAAGGCTAAAAGTAAATGCTTGCATTATCGCTACGTTGACGTTGTAGACTAGATCTAATTTTTACATAGTTAATTTAGTTAATCAGTTAAAAACTCTTTCACTGGTGATTGAAAGTGAAATGTACCAAGACATATTTTAGATGGCTGTTTTAAGTCGCATATTTGAAGTTCCAACTTGTTAGTAATTAGTATGTGATAATTAATAACACATTATTGGTGAACCAGTTAATGAGTAATTGAATAAAGAATACACTGACTTTCTCAGTTTGTGACTTTCTAAATTAATTTTTTTCTCAAACTTTCTGAAATTTTATATATTTATTAGTTTTACAGACCAGACATTAGTCTTTTATCTATCACCAATTTGTTTGCGAGAAAATATATCAAGTAAATAGGTTTGTTATGTTGATTTTATGTGTTCACAATTGTGCTGTATTAATACAACTTCTCTTCTCAGGTAACATAGTCTTAATCCTTGGAACTAATAATATTCCTATACCCTGGCACATTTCAATTCTGTCTGGTGTCTTTACCTGAACCATGTACCCTAAATATACAGTAGTTAGGTTTTGTGTTCTCTTGCATCCACAAACTAGAACTTTATACTGGACATGGTGTTTCATTGCTAGTCAGTGGAGCTCCTTTAGCAAAGGAGTGGTGTAAATATGTCAAGATGTTCTGGCCACAATATGAGCATGTATATTCTGTAGATTTTGTTGTTTTTTCATCATGGTATCAATTAGTCCACGCAAAAACATATTACATTAGTCCATTCTTAGTGTTACTGCCATGTACCTTACTGACTGCAGCCATAAATAAATAATAAATACCACAAATTAAATATCATTATTAATATACTATATTCTGTAGTAATATGGTAATGATAACAGGCCAGATATTGTAGATGTTAAGAAAGCATGATACACAAAAACTGTAAATATGAGTTTTTTAATTAATGAAAATGTGTTCATGTGAAATTGGTACTTTTCTTTTCCAGCCTCCTTCTGAAGTCACATTTCTGGTTTTAGACATATTTAGGATTCCTATCTCTGCTCTCAGTATCTTAAGCAAATAAATGCTTGTGCCATTTGATCACAAATGTTAACATTATGTCCAGATTTTCATCCACAATCTTAAAAATTATTTGATGGACTATATATGAAAAGCCAAAAATTACTTAGAAACAAAATGTACATGATTCTTGACCAGAGGCTATCAACAAAATCTTCATGATTGTTGATCATGCATTGTCAGTACCTGGAATTTAGAAATTTCTGGTTTGTTTACCTTGAAATGCAATGCAGTTTCATTGATGGCTGACTAGTTCACAATGATTGCATTGATCATTTTGACAAATGTTTCACAAGTAGAAGCAACCTAAATATAAATAATCAAGCCATTTATTAATGGTTCAATAATTAAAAGAAATACAAATTTAACAATTTAGAACTTTAGCAGAATTTATAGCTAATCTTAATGTTAGGTTAAACTCCCATCTGATGACACACACAGACTGAGATAAAGAACCAAATACTAATCAATTATAACACACAGCTAACTCAGACCACCAGCCAAATATATAAAAACAGCTGAACATTTTCTTAATTTACAGCATTATATCATAATATATATATATATAACACACACAACATATATATATATATATATATATATATATATATATATATATATATACTATATATACATATAATTAAACAGTAAACTTGACACTAATGTATGTTGTTACTAATTAACATATCAAATACTTAGCCACTGATTTAAAATCTTGTTTGGCTTGGTTCATATTAGAGCTCTGCCAAGCTCTAAACAAGATGAAACTATTATGGTAAAATCATGCTGGTCATTTTAGTCAATGATGGTCCAACATCACAAAGGCAATCATAACCAAGATATATATAATATATACTTATATATATATATATTGCAACAGTGTATTATAGATTATAATGAAACATATTGTAGGCAATTAGCATTTTTGATGTCTTAACATACTGTTATAATAAACAATGATTTTTCATTTGTGCAAACGAATTCCTATGATTAATGACATTGTTGATAATGGATACTGTGATGGCGAACACATTAAGCTGCTGAATGGGTGGGAACTTGGCTTTTATTTCTGATTAAATGAATAACAAATATCTGTCTCTCTCTCTCTCTCTATATATATATATATATATATATATATATATATATATATATAGTAATATATGTACACACATGTACTTGATCAAAGCTCATACTGTTCTACTATTGTTAAGTTTAAACCTCGGGTGAGATTTTCTTTTGTTGTCTGCTTGCAGCATATATGGACACTAACTGCATCTTGATGCTATTGTTTCTCTATCAAAGCTGATTACATACTCTACACTGTCTAGTCTGTCAATGGTGATGCCCTTTGATGGCCTGAATAGAACAATTAGTTAATTACGATGACACTTTCTTGATCATAACAAACTCTTCCATAGCTATAAGGTATCACAAAACTTATGCTGATTTTTATCTTAGTTTAAAATGGCAGTGCAATAAATACAGTCTGTATTGTTGTAAGTGCCCTTGAACGTCAAAGTGAGTTTACTATAGAATTTTTTGTTTGTCCACTATTATGATTCAGCGCTAATGTTAAACAATTGGCCTAGCAATGTAGGCATAATGCTGCTCTTGTAATTACTGTTCTTCATACAATACAGGTGTATTTGATTAGAGACTGGCATTTATACTCCTAGATAAAGGATGTGTAAATAGCTCACAGAAAGAGCACTCATAGCTTACAAATGTTGACAAAGTTGAAGTTTTGATTTCAGAACTGTGAGTTGACTATAAACAGTAAATTGGTGTTTTCTTAATATCAGGTTCACCAGGATGTACAAAGCCAATAAAAGAAATCATTTCTACTGCTTGCTATGAAGCTGATATGTACCAGAGTGCTGATGTGGTAAGTTGATAATACATAGCTATAATAATATGTAAATAATACATAAAGAGATGAATTTCAATGTTATTTTCCAATAATTTAACACCCTGTTTGGCATCACACAGGTAACAACAGTCAGTTGTAACTGATACTGATGATAGGTGTACCTGTT
Source organism: Paralvinella palmiformis (assembly GCA_025642065.1). Lineage (NCBI taxonomy): Eukaryota > Metazoa > Annelida > Polychaeta > Terebellida > Alvinellidae > Paralvinella > Paralvinella palmiformis. The sequence goes on along the minus strand of JAODUP010000506.1, from coordinate 232,943 downwards.
AAGTGTGACTCCCTTGTATATTTATTTGTAATTGAAATTTGGAAATAATTCCAACCAAATTTGAAATTTGCTATAACTGTATTCTTAATACAGATATGGGAATGTTTGATTTACAAAGATAATTACAGTTATATTTGTAATTACTAATCATGATTGCACACAAATCTGTTTAAGCAATAAAAAATTATACTGGAGTCAATATTAATACATATACTTCCAAGACAAAATACATTGTGGTAGTTGCTATAAATTGTAAGCTTTCCTTTATGCAGGATGGCATATTGATTGAGAACATGTTTGACATTCCATGGCAAAGACCTGAGCAGATTGGACCAGAGACAGTAGCTAGTATCACTGCAGCCTGTACTGCCATCAAAAAGACAATACGTTCTTTGCCAATTGGAGTTCACGTCCTGGCTGGTGGCAACAAGGAAGCTTTGGCCATTGCAAAAGCTGCAGGTAATACACAAACATATAAATATAGGCAATGAATTAATTAAGGTCTTTTTAGATTGACATGTTCTAGATTTGTAGGAGATGTTCTACCTTATAGCATCAGAAGGCACTCAGAGAGCACTGTGTGATTAAAACATTACATCACAAACCTCCTGATTGGCAGTCTGAATCTGGATCATACTCCAGGTTGTGGGATGGTTCCCTGTGAAGTTGCCCCTTGTCCTTGCCATGATGGCACAGTTAGTTAGAGCTTAGGACTTGTAGCCAAAACGTTGGTTTGAGGCTCCAGGAGCTGGAATGCTGCCATTTGGCGACTGGTTCACTCATCCATAAGAATGAGAACCTGACAGGACATGATGTGATTGATGACTATTTGTTTGAGTAGCAGTTTGTGCCTTTAATGGCAGCATACATTGTATGCTCCCCTGGGAGTTGAGATGTGTGCTGGGTGGAAACAGGAGTGAGTCAGGGATAGTAATACTGTACAGCACCTCAGAACAGGGTTACCTGGTTCTGGCCCTATATAAACATGCATTATTATTATCCCCCAGGTGTGACCCCTGCCAAGGCTAAACAAACCAATCAAATGAGTGACCATTTGGCATCAGAGTTGTCACAGCTGTAAGAAAAACCTTCAGATAATACTGTGGTTGAAGATGCATGTAGAGTACTGTCAAGATGTTTACAGAGGGAGAGCACTCCTTTTTTAGCTTCAGTATTGCAGATTAATAAAAATACCAAAATGGCTCACAGGGACGGAACTATCTTCAAGCTCATATATTAATAAAGATTATGACAGGTGAAAATAAAGCCACAAACAGAGATAGTGTCAATTCAGGTTTTTTTCAGGTTTTAGTTCCACATCATATTGATCAATTCTGGATAAAGTCATCCCTATTCAATTCCATATTTTAATTTTGGTTTGCACATGTGCACAAAGTGGATGTAAAATGGTTAATTTCACACTTTATTTTCACAATATTGATTTTAAATAATTTATTTGTACGCATTTTATTCATCCTGTCTAATATATTCATTGATATACACAAGAAAGTGTACATCATACATACATAAAGATACACACTCTTAAACCAAAATGCTCATAATCAAAAATTGGTAATTTTGGTAGATCCTATGACATAGTTAATCATGAGTTGAGAATAGCCACCAATATAAAGTATACACTCATCGTTTGTCAAATTGTTTTGCAGATTCGTATCCAAAGTTTTCAATTCCATTTTATTTTCAATTTTGGGTCCATTTGACTGCCCAAATGCTGCACTTTTGATAACTCTAATCATGCAACATAGAGCAGCAAACATTAACTAAATAATGTGTACTTTACAGTTTAATTTTACTGCAAGTGAAATGACTAAAAAAAAACATTTTGTACAAATAAGTGAAATATTTACATTGACAGGCTAATCATTGAAAAATCAGACTAGAACAATACAATGACATTTGTTTTTATTGTCTTTTTGACAGCATAAAATATAACAACAAAAACAATGCTGATTAATGACTGACTATATTAGGTGCTATATATTTAGAATTAAATTCAAAGATGAACCTATTATTGTGGCTGCAAGTACACCTTTGTAATGTTGGAAGTTGTCTATCTCTATTCCAGGTTTACAGTTTATCCGTGCAGAAGGTTATGTATTTTCTCATGTTGGAGATGAAGGACTTCATCATTCATGTGCTGCTGAGCTGACCAGATACAGATGTCATATTGGAGCAGAAGACGTTCATATATTTACAGACATTAAAAAGAAACACTGGTAAATAGAATAGAACATTGTGTCTTGTGTAGCACCCATTCATTATCCAGCTTGAGATGTCTCTGACGGTTTTCACATCTATGCTGGTGTAACCCAGATAGTATTCAGATATTCAGGGGCAAGATGGCGTAGCCAAACTGGAACACAAAAGGCAGCTAAGAACCAATGCTGATTAAATGCCACTAATCATGCTAGCAGTAATAAGTTCTAAATTTAGGACAATCTCAGCAGGAGACTTAAAAATGACCAGTGTTTGTGTAAGTTCAGCATCTTGTTAAAATCTATCACATGATTTGTTCATCTTTGATTCACTAAAAAGATAACTATTTAACTAAGAGAGAGAAAGACTACCAGAAATACACTCTATGGTAATAATATGTCATATTTATGGTCAGTACATTTAAAAAAAAGTAAACCAGCTTCTAAAAGTTCTGCTTTTGGTGAAATGGCATTTTGCGTTGTTGAAATAATATTAGGAAAGTACTTTGCTAAGAAGGGAAAACCTGGATGCATGGTGGTCACATATTTGAAAATTGTCATATAAGAGGTATGGCTTCAAGGCTCACTTATGTAATATAAATGACTGGATAGCAGAAGGAAAATGGGAACTATGCAATATGACTGTACAAAGGCTGAATGTATTTAGTAAGTTAAGCTGTAATCATATTTGAATGACTGGACATTTAAACATTAGCATAGTAAATCAAATCTATGAAACTATTTTTTATTTAAGAACAACATAAGCACAAGATGTCTGATTTATGGTCAGTACATGTCTGATTTTTGGGGGTGGCTGAAGTTGGCCGAGGTTGCTTTATTCTCTTGGATACTTGTGACAGTATTACATCTCAGCTTCTAAAACATTATGCATATATATATATATATATATATATATATCTTCTCTGCCAGTCACTCATCCATATTACAATGTCGATCTCTGACTAAAATGGAAAATTCAACATTTCCTCAGATACAAGACATAGGTTGGGATAGCTCAGTGATGAAGTGCAGCACTATAAACTTGTAGCTCCTTGTTTTGAATCCACCAACAAGCTAGTGGTCTTTCAGTGTTTAATTAGACCAACTGTCATTGGCAGCTGATGGATGGGGGGGGGGAGTTTACCAGATAATTTAAATAAGCGAATTCTATATTTTCATTTAAAAAAAATTCTTTGTACATTTGCATTTACTTCTGTTAGTTGCATATTTATACCCGAATACACAGGGACCTGTGACTCAAATCCTGAACTTCAATTTAGTGTTTAAATCTCCAACTTAAAGTCATGTACATATTGTAGCCTCTGAAATATTGTGTTGTTGTTGGATTTCATCCAGGGTGTTTGGAAGAAATGTTATACTTCTGTATAAATTAATCGTAGGTCAACAAACTATAACTACTTCATTTGCTTTCATTTCAATGGTTTCCTATTTCAAAGTGCCCATGCCATTACCAGCGATGTTAGTATAGGAGACACAGCTAAAGCAGCCGAATTGTTCCTTAGTGATGGTGTGGTTGTTACAGGAACTGCTACAGGTGTTGCTTCAGATACTGCAGATCTCCAAGGTTTGTTGGATTTTGTCTATTGTCTATTGGAACATTATTCTTGATGCAGTGATACAGCGGCCAGCTATTCCTAAGCCAAAGCTGACAGACTGTAATGATCAAGCTTTTATTAATACCTGTTCCAGACCATAAAGTGGTTTACCTTGTATTGTCAAAAGCTTTACTGATGTTTATAATATATACACTACATCATTATCCAGAAATTAAATTATGTCGTCCACCACTAATATTAAACAGTTCTCTCTATATATAGATGTCCAAATTCATCCTTCTGCAGGGAGACTTTTGAAAAGTGGGTCTCCCAGATAGCAGTTGTTGGTCATCTGAGCAGGTAGTTGTTAGCTACCTGTACAATTAAACTGAATTGGTGCTATGGTGAATAAAATTATCATCCTAAAGTTTCCCTTTTCTGATCTATTAATGGATGTCAGCTGTGTCACTGTGTGTTTATGGGCCTTCGATAACCATGATGTCAGACAGATGAATGTATAAAATAACTGATGATTCACCTGTTTAAAGATGCTTTTAATTAGTTTGGTGGCTTTTCATTATTAATTAAAATCACCATTGGCAAGATGCCTAATTGAAAAATTGGATATTGCAGAGGTATTTCTGTTTGGGAATGCTTATGGCTAATAATCGTGTTGATTAATACGATGCTTTCGTTCTTACAGAGGTTCAACAAGCTGTCTCGATTCCAGTTTTAGTAGGTTCTGGTGTTACAGAGACAAACCTAAGTGATTATATGTCTGCTGAAGCAATGATTGTGGGAACACACTTCAAGATGGCTGGCGACATCAGGAACACAGTAGACAAGAATCGTGTAAAGCAATTCATGGCCAAAGTGAGAGAGCTTCGCAAGGAACAGAAACAGCCAGCAGAGAAGACAACAGCAGAGTATGAGACTCCGTATTGGTCATCGTTCCATGTACATGCTGAAGGCGAATAGAAATAACCCCATCATGTTTTCAATGCATCACAAGATCGGAAGACTTAGTCCTGCCTATCTGCTATTTAATGGTATAAATAAGTACCTTTTCATGGTTAGCTTTAAAGTTTCGCCACTCAGCCTTTCACAATCCAACCAAAATAGTGCCATCCACTCATGTGTTGTTTATATGTGTTTGTAAGTATATCTTTTGTCAACAAATGGTGCTAATAAACTGAACTAGTTATTTGTGCATGGAGTTGCACATACACACACCTATGCACAAGACTATCTGTGATTTTATTCACATTTATTCTTGAACTTTTGCCCTAAATTGTCAATTATAGACCAAATCTTGGTTTATGACGTTCATAAGATAGATGTGACTAATAATGGGTAACTTGTTTGCCCAAGAAATCATGTTTGATAAGGCAACGGTTATTCTTATTCTAAACTGAGATATACTTGTTGACATATCAAAGTTAAGCCTGCGACAGTACGTGTAATTCTGTGTATTTTGTTGTGGAGTATGAATACCATAGCAACAGTATTTACTCAATAGATAAGCTTTTTCTGCAGTTATTGATGCATTAATAAAGAATAATAGTAATAATGCCGAGCCAGTTTATTCTTAACCATTTTTGGTTTAATAGCTGATACCAGATTTGTGCCATCAGGCATGAAATATTTTGTGACAAATCAATACAACTCCAGACGGGATCAGTTAGATCACTTTCTAGATGACTTCAATTGCAATTATTTTACATTCCGAGTTGTTATTCCAACTATATTTACACACACAGTTGTCAATTAGATCTAAAATTATAATTTGTTCTGATTCAAAATTGTAAAGAACTGATACAGAAAGAAATTATGATAATGCCTCCTTGAAGGTTACGCTTCAAATCTGACTCGTACCTCTGTTTTGGGGGTATTTCAATAGGAAGACAGCTTTGGCTATATGTCTGAAGTGTGATTATGCCGAGACTAAACAAGCAACATGCTCACTCCACTGAGACATATATATATAACTTCAAATGCCTCTCATCAATAGACATCTTTGTCCCACAACCGTTTTGGATCCATAGGTGAACGACACTTCATCCATCCATATCAGCCATGATACATCCGATGTTATCCACATTTATTATCCAAATAATTAAACTGACTGAACAATAATGTTCTACACCTGTGCATCTGACGGTAGCACTGTGCTAATGGTCAGATATAAATGGCAGCCGACATCAAACAGGAGCTACGCCTTTATTACGAGTTAAAATATTTTTCTGATTTGTAACTGAATAATTAATTATAACTATTATGATAGTTACCTTTGTGACACAAATAAAATTCACGGTAAATGTCAAACATGGCGTAAATTCCATTTTTATCAGTTCTTAAACTTTAGCTACGATAATTGGATATCAAGTGCAATTCTACTTGATCCATTCATGAAACGTTAGATCAAAGGAGCCAAAAATGATAAGACTGTATTGAATTTTTGTTGTTGTGATATCTTGCAGTTTGTATACAAACAAATTGACATGAATAAAAGATAAATACCAGAAATAGTCATCAATCTTGGTCCTGTAGTGGAAGTGATCTTATGTTCTGTTACTTAAATTTATACTATTTTAAATAAATGGCCCCAATCTTTGATGTGGAATGCAGCCGCAATCTTTGTTTGGGACAGTCTTGAAATAAATCAGTTTTGAAGTTCTCTACATAATTAATTTCCAAGTTGTGAAGACATTTCATGATACAGGTTTGGAGTAATGTTTTTTGTATTTTGATTCCAATAAATTGCCTCAATCAGAACTGCTTTGAAATAAATGGAAAAAATTGAATTGGATCCTTCTGGCCTACTGCTGAAGTACTTCATGACCATGATAACACACTAAATGCAGGAGCTGATTAAAATAATTATTTACATCTAAGCCACGCAAAAGGATCCGAGTATGTCATCAACTGTCAATAAAATTTTATGCGGATTTGTTTGCAAAATAGACTATGCCAGACCACTTTTTTAATTGTTTCCAACTTGCATAATAGAAAAATAAAAAATAGCAAGAGCTTTATTCTGATTAAATTTTACAAGTTGCAGGTTATTTTTCATACTCATCTTGATGAACATTTCTCATACAATCAGCAGATTGTGTGAGAAAAGTTAAAAATAATTCTCTCATCAGATATAAATCATTAACTAAAACATTTGAGAACATTATTTATTGCAGGCACATTTATCATATAGACAGTGACTAGTTTTAATTAATACATTTTAATTAACAACTTATTACTACATGTTACCTTACCCATTAATTTATTAATCACAACTGTACTGAACAATTGGTGTCTTGTTTTTGTTCATATTTCAACATGTGATACCGTTCCACATTTCCATCCAGTCATTTACGTATTGTTGTGAATTAGGAGAAAATACTGTGCGGTCTTTAATTTGACAAGAGCCATTTTTATTACAGTGAACACAATTAGTTCCTCACACAATAAACACTGGGAGATAAACTCGTAAAAACATAATGCCATTTCTGAGTTATTAGGAAACATGCATTTCAGGAAAAAATTTAAATAAAGGAAAATATTTAACCTGATAACAAAAATTACTTATAAAGAGAGATTTTAATTCACCAGTTGCTACCAGGCATGAAAGTGGCCTTTGAAAACAGACTGAAAAGCAGGTAATGAAATCGCAGAACGCAGTGAGCCACAAGAAGCTGGGGTGCTGTAAGACCACAAGAAACAAAATTCATTTTGTGAATTTTTAGGCTAATCTGAGACTACTTAAGTGAGGATAAAACATGTATTTTGTCTAAACAACTCCCCATTTACAAAAAGGTTATTTTGGGCTCGGAAAAATCAGAAATCCTTGTTCTAATTATAAATTCTTTTATGGTTGAATGCTGCCATTGTCTATTTCATCTGGCTGTTTGATATAAAGCTTCAAGTCCTCATCTCTGATATCAGCTTCACTGAGAATCTCTGAATCAATGTTTGGATGACAAGTTGTTGATGTTCCATCATTGATCATCACAGACTCGGATACACTACTTGCCCTCATGAAACTTGTTGGCAAAACAATATGTTCATACCTGGAAGGGGACATCTGAGAGTTTCCTGCCCCATTTCTTAATTGTTCAGTTTGACCTTCCAGTGCAGTACTTCCATAATCTTTACAGGCACCCATTACATCCATTTTTGTTGGCACGCTTGATTTTGGCATCATATTTTGACTCTCTTTGGAACAGTCACCTTCTCCCATACCGTTCCCACTTCTGTCAAATTCTGAATTTATATCACTGATGAGAGACCTGTGATATGCGACGATATCCTTCAAATAGAAAGCAATCCTTTTCAACTCAATATGCTGATCTGTCAGCCAAGGGAGCTCTGAGGCCAGCGAACAAAACACCTGTCCCATTTCCTTATAACGACAGGCGAGTGATGGATTAAGCTTCCATCCTTTCTGCTGCACATAGTCCTTCAATGGTACATTAAGACGGTGCTGAAAGTCCAGTGCCTGCCAAGCAAAGTAGTTTGCTGCCATGATGACAGCATCCCGGTAGCGTCCCTCCATGATCCAGGATTTCTTAACCAGTGATAAAATCTGTTTTGTAAATTTTATGCATTCCTCACTTTGCCCACCACAAGTGATAGCAACCAAATCCAGGATATTGAGCTGCTTCATTGGAACATTACTTTGCTTCCTGAATTTGAAGAAAGCTGTTCTGATGCACTGCTCCCGAACACCCAAAATCTTACTGATAAATGTTAATGTGATAGGTATGTCATGATTTCGACACACAACCATGACGCAGATACCAGCAATAATCTCTTTCTTCTGCAAATTCTGGAACTTGTAATGCTGATTAGTGGATACATCCATGTACATATCGATTGCTTCTTGGACAAGTGGCCGTTCACTGACACTGAGGCGCTTAAAAAGTTCCTTTATCGTATTCAACCCTTGTCTTTTACCCTTGCACACATACGTCCGCTGCGTGGCTGAGCGTGCACTTTTCATGAAAGCATCTGGCAGTGTTGATGCTTCTGTGCCATTTGATACAAAATTTACATCGACAGTGACATTCTGAGAACCTTCTGCTAGATTGGGATCATTCTGGAATGTTCCTTCTTCTATCACAGCTCCACAGTCATGGCAGACACAGGTTACATCAGATCCATCAGATCCAGTGGAGGATGAGCCACAATGGGGACACTTCATAATGGATAATCTATTAAAAAACAAAGAAACCATTCACACATTTTAAAATTGTATCCTTAATATGGTGCAAACAAACCTTTTCTTCGATACCATTCAAAGAAAGGATCTAAATATCATGTTTTTTCAGTGTTTTATGGAATGCCTTTTCTGCATATGAACTTCAATCAGATATTTCCAGGAAGCATTTTTATTGCATAATATATAAATGATAATGTATGTGAATGTTATTCTGATTATTTAAATATTAAATACGCATTTTTTAAGATAACGCATGTGAATGTTAAATTGTGGTAATTTTCACATTAAATAGATATAATTTTGAATAGTCGTTGCAAAACAAAGATTATCAGCTGACACTGGTTAGAGAGATATCTTGTATTATCAGAGGTCTATCTACCCAAAGTACCACAGTGAGCAACTTATATTGGTGATAGATATTGTTGCAAAAGGTTACCTTCAGTGAAAAAAGTGCAAGCTCAACAGAATGCATTTTCACAGTTTCTGGATGCACAAAAACTTCTGAATGTTACAAGTGAAAACAAACCTGCATGGATAACAGAAACCTATCTTTTAAATAAAGTCATAGTTGCTAGCACTTAGTAAAAGTTTATGTCACATGCTACAGATTTGGGTATGAATACAGGCACTACCCAGTAAGTGTTAGACCATTAACATACTGAAAGACCTGTTTGTTGGAAGTAATCTGTAGGTACTTCTAATCTAGTGGACAAGCAAACTACTGATTAATCCACACATTCTTGCTGGTTCCTCCACATTTTTAGGAATAATATGCACATGGCTGATAACTGATTTGGCATAAAGTACTTTCAAATAAAATAACATATAAACTGTCAACTGAGAAACAGTAGTTAACACTACTTTGTTTTTCTAAATGGCCTTCATGCAGATAACTCTCCTGCTGTATAATGTTTCAAATTCTGAATTTGGGTTCATGGTTATTTATTTAAAGTCTTCTTCATTATTTAAAGTCTTCTTCATTTAAGTCACAAGCACAAACATTACCAACAATGAATCTATTATTTTCTTTTAATGATGCTGGTCAGTGCAAAATAGATGAATAGTATTCATGAAAATATTCAGCAAATACAGATACTTTTCAAAGCATCATCTCCCAGGCTGTGGAACGAGTTGCCAAACCACATCAAACTTGCAGCAAGTAAAGACATATTTTGTAAGGTTCTTAAAACCCATTTATTTAAATTGGCGTATTTATAATTTTAAACCAGTTTATTATGTATGAAATGTATTTGAGCTAAATGAGCTCGGAATACATTTTAATTGTGTTTTAGAGCAATTAAAGTTGAATAAGGCGCTATATAAAATACTAGTATTATTATATTAAATATAATAAATAAGAATGCAGATACTCAGCTTTATCACTGACCAATGTGAATATATATCAATACCATTAGCATCTGTCTAATTATGATCCTGACTAGATACTGTCAAAGTACGACTGGAAGAGCAAACAGTTCGTTTTCCACAAATACACAGTATCTGTAATACTAATCTGATATTAACATTGATGAAATATCAAAATATAGCCATTCCTTGCGTAATAATACCCTCATATGCAGAATTGCCTCAAAATCGTTATCTAACAGCAAGGCTACCATTATTTGTTTATGTCTGTACTAGGAAGACTTAGAGGATATATATCAGAGGGTTATACACAGATTAACATCTGTATAATTATTACTTTCCTTCAAAGTATCATGATCCTAATAGACAAACTCATAGTATGATACAGCATCGTATAGATAACAGTCTATCCAAGATGACAGACCTCATATAAAACATAAATTATATCACAAATAATGTCAGATATTTCCTACGGTAAATATCACCAGGCAGCAGCTCGATGTGCTTGTGTCCTCGTGCTACTTGTAAACAAACAATTGATCTCTAGATGAAGACTTTAAAGTGGTATTATTTCTTATACAAGTAGTGAAGTAATAACCAGATCCACAACTGATGGTTAGCACTCTATGTCAGTTAACTTGGACATTAACATGGATGAAAAATATGACCATTTCTGACTCTTGCAACAGACACAGCGTGTTAATAATGTGTGCATACTTGGATCATCTCAGTATTTAAATTTGTCAGGGTTTACATCTGTAATAAAGAAAGGTGTTATATATCTCTGACTTTAAGTTATGGACACTTCACCATCGGAGATATTTTAGCACTCTTTTTTTCCATACTTTGCCATTGACTGAGGACTAGACACGCAAGATACTTTGTCACTACTAACAAAATTATTTACTGAATTTCAGAACCCACTGTGCCTTGTTTTATCACAATAGATGATATATATAAAAAATACCTTAAACACATCATAAATGTGGCCATATTTCTTTATGCAGCCCCAATCTGCCTACTTGCATCTAAAACAGCAATTAAACATATAGAAATAGCACAAAGAACCGCACTTAAATATGTCTCCCCCCCCCCTTCTGCCCTTATCAGTAGAGAAGCCAGCATCCTCCCTATTGTTGATCTCATCAGAGGAGACACGGTGAAATATATATTAAGAACAGTGAAAAAACCGGACCCAGTACTGATCACATCTAAAATACAAAGACCCCAGAGTCCACATTAATAGAGAAGCTGAGCCATGAAAGCAGCTGCTATTCAGAGGGACATAGGGATTCCAGCAATCCACCTTCCAGATACCAAGGAAACTGCTCCATGGCATGACTGCCCATTGACCATCACTATTGAAAACAAAAACTCAAGATCCACAAGGGGCATTCACAGAGGCTTCGGAGAGGATCTCTTCCTTGAACAGACACCAGGCAGCAATAAACATCTACACAGATGCCAGTGTCCGCCAGGATGGAAAATCTGTCTGGGCCTGTTTTGTGGAGGGAGTACGCTGAAATCCCCGTGGAAGACTCCCTGATCACACACGAAAACACAATCATACACTCAATGGCAGCCATAAAAATCCTTGCACAAACATAAACACGAACATATCCAGAAATCACAATGAAAATCATTGCCGTAAGCCAACGTGGCAGTCTAACCACTCTACATTGGGTTCCCAGCCACACAAATATCAAGGGTAATGAACGAGCCGATGCTCTGGCCAATGAAGTCACTAACGAACAGACACCAGGTGCCTTCAAACACATGATAACAAAATTCCTACACCAACAAATAACACCAAACCCAGACATAGCCAAATTAAGTACCTGGTACAATAAAACCATTGTTCCCAGCATTCACCTCATAAACAACAGAATAGCAGATGTACACATACACCGCCTGCTTACGTTGTAAGCAAAACTTTGACTTTATCCTCTACCTAATCAATTGTCCCGTCTTCCCAGCCTGCCGACAACCTCTTAAACAACTCTTAACTCCGGCACAACACAACCTAACCGACACAGAAAAAGCAGCCATCATAATACACAAAGTCACAGCCATGCCACGCATAATAATTCCCTTATTTAAAAAAGACCCATACATCTGGCAAAAGCTACACAACAAACAGTAAATCTTTTGTAAAAGTTCGGCACTGGTACCTCTGGGACATGAAATTTACAAATTCATTTTCAGATACAGAAACTCTACGGAGAAGGACTCCCCCATAGAGGCTGTGCCAAACAAGCGACAGCATGAGGGTACTCTCCAAACTACAAGCAAGCATAAATGTGATACTTGGTATCTAAATCCTAGAAAATTATTGGTACAAAAGGAACGTTGTATGTAATAAATCAAGGAATGAATTTCAATTTTCATGGAATACAATTCATTACTGATCCACAATAGTAAAAACCTGATGATCAAAGGTCTGTATATTTGCCAAACATAATGTTTATTTTAGCTCAATCTATGTATGTGCATGTACATTAGACCACTGCATGGGCCTGCCCACCTTGTGTGGGATACAGGCTGCAGTATCCTAAATAGCATTTTAATTTGCGAGTCAGTTGTGGGTCAGAAGTATCAGGCCATACAAAGAAGGCCTAACATGAATGGTGCAGTTCACTTTTCTGATATATCTACTGTAAAATAATACATACTAGTAACAGAATGTCCCCCAGTGAGGAACACTCTAGGAATCTACCAGGGATAGCACATAAAAGGGGATCCGTTGAGCTTGACTAACACATTCCAAGCAGACTAACATTAAAATAGCTGCTCATACCATAATGTTCATGGGCTGAGATCAACGTGAGTCCCATCAAAATATGTTCATTTCAACCCATTTTGCATTAAAGTGTTATTGTAAATACATATTTGGATGTTGCCGATCTTTGCCCACCAGTGCATTTTTCAACCAGGGGATTAGGTGAATGTAGGTATATTATGCACACCACTTTTATGTTTCATCTGTTCTGTGGTATATATATATATATATATATATATATATATATCTTATTCACTAACAAATATTTTCAGATTTAGACCACTTTGTAGTACCATGGGGTACCACTAATTAAGCCACTTTCGAAATCATGCTTAAATTTTAGCCCTGTTTGGACCCTAATCACTTTTTGCCTGCCTGAAATGGAAGGTGCACCCCTTCAACTGCACGGTTGGGAACACCACACGGGCTGCCCTCTACATAGAGTTTTCAAATTCGAGGAACATTCGCTGTATTTGGTGATGTGGCAGCCTAGGCGATAGTTCCCGAAATATCGCAGGATGCTGCCGTGGTGGTGGGGTCGATGATCTTGACCAAGTCCCTGACACTGCCGTGGTGGTGGGATCAGCAATCTTGGGAGTGGTTGGAGGACTTGACCGAGTCGCTGGACACTGCCGTGGTTGTGGGATCGGTGATCTCGGTTAATTAGAAAGCATAAAAGCAGGTAGACATTGAGAAAACATTTAATTTTTGTACACAAACACACATATTTACTTAGGTCGCCCATTTAATTAGACAAAACAATACATAGCAGTACCACTTTAACAACCAAATAGGTGGGCTGAGATCGACATGAGTCCAAGAAAGAGTACATATTTCCAGTGTGTTTCCTTTTATTAAGGGGTTGTTCAACTTCACCTCTAACACTAACAAGGGAGAAGTATGAAAAGATGGAGCTAAAATACCCTGTGGTTGGTCACTGCTAGATTTAACATCCCATTTTTAAAATTAATTCAATAGAGATGGCAGTGCTTTTTAATGTGTTGAGTCATCCATGACTTTGTGAGCAGAGAAGTTATTCCTTGGAAAAGTTTCGACCTTTTGACATAACTGAAGTCAAACTTGTGATCTTTGCCACCAAAGACTTTGGTGGCTAGTAGACTAGTAGTAGGGAAGGTGGTCATTTTTTCATTGGATAGGTCTTATCATAACTAAGAAGAAAATGTATAGTTTAATGGGGCTATCTTTTATAATTATTGAGTAATCGGCTAAAATATGCCCCAAATATCGCCACTTATTTGACAGGTCACAAAAGTCTAATTCTAGAAATGTACCATTGCCAGAGGGGAAGGTTTATGAACGCCATAAATCACCAAATAATTGTATCACTGACCTGTTTTCATCATTTATATAATGTAATATTTATGTATAACACATAAAAATAAATAAATATGTATCAAGTTATCATATTTTTCAGAACTAAGGCTGCAAAATTGGCCCAAACACCAATCAGCAAGTTTGGACTCAGGGCGGTCCAAAGTGAGAAATGGTCAAATTAGTCGTAGAACATCCATTTTTGTTTCATTAGATAGTTCTTGAAGAGACTAATAAGTAAATATATAACTTGACATTATTTAGGAAATATATACCTCAATAGGGTAGAAAATGACCACTGTAAGGTCCAATGAATATATTTTTAATCCACAGACATAAAAAAAAACAATTTAAATCAACAAACAATGAAAAAGACAAATGTGATGAATTATTTTTCAGGCGAGACAGACAAATCCAATGGAAAAGACGACATTGAAATAATCCATGGTCTCATTAAATCATGCATCAATTGTTTTATGTACATCTAACAAATTGAAATGCAAATAATCACGAACACAATGCAACTTTATCCCCCAAAAAATGCCTTTCGTGTTTTATCTTAGGCCGGCAAACTTGGAACCAAGCAAATGCGCACAAAATATAGTCAAATATAATGTCTATGTATATTATTATGCATATATCATACATAAAATAGGATGGGCTAAAATAAGCATAGATTTGATTGGATTGTATAACAACCTAAACATGTTGATCTGACACTGCAGGAATTTATGAGATTTGACGCTCGAGGACATCTGGGTTTTTCCCATTGCGCAGCACGGATAGTTTCGCATCAAAAACTAAAATTACACCATTAAACAGAAAACATTCTCAGCTTTATCACAGTGGTGGTTTCCCTTTTCTAGCTCAATTATTAATACTAACAGATGTATTATTGTGGCTTAGATTTAAAAGTGATCGCAGACTAAGTTAGTTTCGTATTTTCATAGGGAAACCAGCATATTTAGAAAAGAGTAGAATATTGGCAAAAACATGGCTAGCTTCATTTGTTAATAGATACTGCCAAGGCTGTGCGCAAAGAGGGTATTTTGTCAAAAAATCTTTGCGCTTCGTTTCTGGCCTGTTTTTGACGTAATGTCATTTAACAATTATATCCCCAATTTCAAAACAAATTAGATTAGGGGATAGAGCTATATGCATTCGGTTTAATTGTTAGTTATTACGTGAAATATTAAGGCAACCACAAGCAAAACAAAAACGACTTTCATTTCACTCGTCATTTTCCTTACGCCCATTTAAAAGCGCTTGTCAAATAATATTCACGACGTAACGATGCCCCTACTAGTAGAGCAAATCCTAAGTTAAAATCTTCTATCCCACGACTGAGCCTGTAAATCGATACAACCGGCTTCCGAGAGATTTGTCCATTAAAAATTAGACTAATCTGACAGAATAATAAGTACTATAACTTCTTAACAACTTGGCCAATTTTTTAAAACTTAACAGTTCTGGAATCTGTGAACTACTGCAAGAGATATTGCAATAATAACAACTTCAAAAATTTATCAAAGTACCTAAATAATTCTGAGCGATAATAGATTTATAATTTTATTCAGTTTGAACTAGACTAGTCTCACTAGGCTAGATGAGTAAGATTTATATATAGTTCTAGACCTACACAGTCACAGAAATAGTTAAAGAACATCATCATGATTATTATAAATGATAAAATATAAACAAACTTTTACTTCTGTTATAATTTCAAAAAGTACAAATAATCATCCTGATTGAGTGTATTTCATGAACTAGGTTAAATTTAAAGCATGTTAAACATCCATAGCCTGAATACCGCTCATTGGCACCGCTCGATCACAGACATCTAGATCTACAAGAATTCTCTCCAAAATACGGCAAGTCTATCTACATCTACTAGTGATCTAGACCTAAAAGATAACTAGGAAAACTACACGGCCGATTCGGACTTTGGCCGATTCGGACTTCATTCTTGGGTAAGACTTTTTTGGACAGATTCGGAACTCTATATAGTTATCCGTAAACTACCCATTATTGCGAGTACATGTATAATAAAAGAGTTGAATACCATTTTTTATCAGCTATTGTATGGTTCATAGATTTTGTAAAACATATTGAATGATACTTGTTGAAGTTTAGGGGTAGAGACCCTCGCCTATTGGGCACAGCCACCTGTTGTTGACTTAGCTGTGTCTTTATTGTTGATGGGCAGGTTTATAGAAGTCTTTCAGGGGTAGACTCTAGACTATAATTAAAGCCGCTAGGTGATGATCCCAGAGTTTGTAGTCTTCGTGCTATCTTGGTACTTTAATGTATCTATGTATTTTAGTGTTATTATATGCAGTCTATTTACATTAAGGTACAAAATAAATCAAATCAATTAAAAAATACCCTTTAGTCTTCTTCGGTACATTGGATAGGGCAGTTGAGCTGATATAATGTACCGGATTGTATACTTGTTGACAGTGAAGGCAGAGTGCTTGGGATGACGGACGGGCCAGAAACGTAATCGTTTGAGTTGGTCCGGAGAGTTGATATATAAACAGTCTTTGGCTGGATGTCGGCCAGTCTGTTGTTAATGAAGTTAATTTATGTCAAACGACACAGTGGTGATTGAATGATAATTAAGCTGCACGTTTAAAATGTAACGGCCGATTTATTATATGAGTGAGGTACATATATATATTGGGTTAAATGCTTTTTAATCATTTACATCATATTTGTATGGCATCGTTTAAATGTTTAAATGACTCGATCGTTGAACATATTTATTGAGCTTTCATGTCCTGTACACCAGTGGACTAGCTGATTACCCGAAGATATATGGGACTTCTGCCGTGTGCGTGAGAGAGAATTAATATTGTTTTCAAAATAATTAACCTATAATTGACTATAATTAGGTGGCTACAGAAATCAAGCAAGCGAGAGGATACGGCTAGGTTTCGCTTACGAATAAGGCAATTCATCTATCCACAATTAGCACATGCACAGTTAGCATAAGCTATAGAGTGTCATTGGAGTGCAAAATAACACGTATGTCTAAAACATTTAATCAGAATAAATAAACCATTAGAAGTAATGTTGTTATAAGTCCATATATCACACCTCTTAAAATAATCTGGTATTGTAAAATGTTCTTTCCGCACGTATTATATATGGTTAATGACGTACGGACTGTAATGTATCTGTAATGAAATTCGATTTAAATAAAATAATTGTAATCGCTATCCCCTAAACAAAAATCCTTCATAATGCAACTATATAGGTAATAAGACTTTTATTCCCAAGTTTGTTGTGAGACTATTGTACGCGTGTATTATTTTTATTCTGATCAACTATATATCTGCTATATATTTAATTTTGATATAGTAAGTTAAGCAATTAAACGTTGCTTGGACCAATGGTGTTCAGTAATATTTATAGAAGATACAACAATCTCATTTCTCGCATTTATATAAAATGACAATTAATCCATTGTTGTATATGGGAATCCAAGTTTGAAAATAATGCCAAGTTTGAAAGCGTTCGAAACAATCCATGCAAACCTTTATACCTTGATACCGCATATACGGAGTAGTGCGTGATGGCACAGCCAGTTAAAAAGTCCGGTCAAGTTTAGTTTTCTATGTAAGATATTTCTGATTAAACGAATCACGGTAGATTAATTGTAACGCTGCCTAATCCAATGTTTGTCTAATCGGGACTTGGATGTATTTAATGTAGGACTGTCTACTAAACGTGCGCTGGTAACCCATTCCAATCGTTTGTCACTCTCTGGCTGAATACATTTTGCCTCAAACTTGATCCTGAGCGGCTCTTTACTAGATTGAGGCTATATATGCCCTCTGGTGTTTGATATGTCAACCAGCGAGAAGGTTAGATTCCAGCCTGTCTATACCCTCCAGGATCTTATACACTTGAAGCATGTCTCCTCGTCTCCTACGATAGCACAAAGATGGGAGTCTTAGGGCTTCTAACCTATCTCTCTATATGGCAGACTTCTCAAGTTTGGTATCAGATTTGCGGTTAATTTAACGTCGTCTTAATATGTAATTTTAATTTGAAGATATACATTTCGTATAAACTATACAACATCTATAAGTTGAAGTGTTTTGTTCTGTGTACGATGTATGCTTTATACTGATGTATATAATAATACCGAATAAGGGTATTTCAGTTCAGTTAAATGTTGGCTGTACACATTGTCTTGACAATTCTATTAATGTTATTGATCACTGTTCGATCATAGAGTCTTTTTGTAGAGATCCGGCAACTTTCTCCATGGATCATTCACCATTTTGGAAGAAAAGGCCTAATCAAGATCACCTGTAGATAAACCACTAAACTACAATTTTTAGCTCGACTGGATAGAGTTTGTTTGATTTAAGGATCAATTCACCGCAGTTTCACCCGGCGGTAGTCAACATTTTTGGATTAAAGGCTGTGTATATGCCAATATAGTAAGTAATGCTTTAGCTACAAAATTGATCAGAAATGATGACATACAGAGACTCCTTGGCGTGGTATTAGTATCCACCGATTCGCATATAGCACCTGAACGGGTTGTTAGCTAGGTGTGAAATAGGTGTGCACATAAACGTACATGCACACCCTGACGAGGCCACACACACATATATATATATATATGTGTGTGTGTGTGTGTGTGTGTGTGTGTGTGTGTGTGTAATAAATGCATGACCATACACAAAATCAAGACGCATATAATATTATATAGAATGCACATTGTGAATGAGGCCTCCATTCTTTCCCTAGACGCTATTTTATGCCCATCATATGCAGACCTTCCAAGACTTCTGATAAAGGGGATGATGTTCCGCTTTCCCCGTTTTATTTTGAAAATCTTCCGCTTTTACGGACTTGGCCTGTGGTCGCAGCGCCACCCGAAGTAAAAAAAATAATTAAAATATAGTTGAAAGTAACATCAGAACTATTAGAGAGGAGTTAGGGCACTGCTACCCCCACCCCCTAGATGGGATGGTACAAGAATGGACATTTGTTTTTCAAGCACAAATTCTTCTGCCCTTTTTTGGGGAGTAAGCGGAAGATCTTTTAAAATGAAAGGTTGGAAGGTTTGCATATGTCATCATCTGACTGTGATCTTAGCCCGAGAAAACTAATTAATAATCTGCTTTTATAAAGATTTGACCCCCACAATGAAGAGTAGTGAAACTATTTCGTTTTAGAACGGTTCTTCCAAATGACCTCTACGACTGAGAATAGATGCTTTTTTTTTTGGGGGGGGGGTCGGCTTAATGGCCGGTGCTATTTCAGTGTCAAGAAATCCAGTCATCGGGAGAAAAAATTTCAGTGTGTTAGCAGCCGTCTAGACGTTAGTAACGTAGTCTAGATCTAGATGCAAACGGACATAAATCATCATTTTGATTTAAACTCATACAGTCATGGAAGTGAAAATAGAAGTGAAACAAGTTGATGATAATTATATATGGCTTTATAATGAAAATCATTATTTATATGTAGAATTATCTGATTTTTGTAATTATGGATAAATGTTGTTTGACTCAGTAGCGCATTTCACGAAGGCAGCGTCGGTAACAAGACAACTCGCACCCAAGACTTCCCGTACCCAAGAGCGTCGTATCTCATTCCTTTGGCGGCATAGACATTATGGTTTTTGGCATGATTATAACAGATCCGGAACATTGACGTTTACGGTTAAAATGGCGGGATTATCACGGTGTTATCGCTCAGCGGACCCCTATAAATCCCACAATGCAAAGCGCACCTGGTTTGTTTTTGTCGTCATCATGCAATGGGTCTATATGGAGCGCAAAAAAGAATGTGTGCTACACATGCACAGGTAGACATGATTCACCAGTGGATTACAGCGACCGAACATAAGGAAACAGTACGCATATTGCTGATTAATTTTTTCCAAAGGCTTAATTACGACCAGATATTTTAGTGCGTTGGGTGTGTGCATTCCTTCAGGATCGGGAACAGCGTGTTAATCAGAATCCGCAACATCTTGGATTGGATGCAGATGAATGGAACGATTCCACAACGAAGATATATGGTTTAATTGGCCCAATGACATTAATTTTCCTTGTTAGTGATCTTTTAGCATCATGTTGGATTCACCAATTTGTCGATGATGTGTTGATTATGTATCCCCTTGGTATGAAACAAACAAGATGAATGTTAACACATCCAAGTCCAAGACCAATGGCAATGAGATGATTATACAATTCACCCACGATAATACAGCTAGCTATATATCCAGTGACCATCCACGGCAACGACATAGAACGTGTCCAGGAAACAAAACTTCTTGGTGACATCAAACTTATCGTGGAGCACACATTGTGAATATATCCATGGTAAGCTAGGCGTCCAAATGTTTTACTTTCTGCTCTTGTTAAAACGATCAGACTTGTCTGAGGCAGACGTATTTTAACATACTACAATGCCACAATACGTCCTGTGTTAGAAGATGCTCCCCCTGTGTGGCACCCAGGACTAAATAAGACACAAATTAAGTGACTTGCTCGAATGCATCCAGCGACGTGCCATGAAAACTATATTTTCAGGCATCCATTATGATTATGAGGATAGAAGGAGACGAGAGAACTTTTATGTTCCCGACTATTCAAAAACCCACAGAAAAGTAGTCATAGGCTTAATTAATTATATGTTACCAACTACAAGCTAGAACTGTCCATTATGACTTCCGAAGGAAAATAACATTGACAGCACCAAAGGTCAACACAAAAGTGAGGAGTAGCACCAGTTTTATTAATTACTCCATTCTAAACCTGCAGAACAGAAACAAGTATAGTCATGTTTTATGTGGCAATTAATGATTTTAGTCCATATATTGTACTTTGAGATAAACCCGATGTGTACAATTTGCAAGACTACAATAGCGTGTTTTATATTTAATGTTTTATATTTTAACCTGTATCTATTTATTTATTTGCACAATTCAACTTATAGTTGCAATGTAAACGTTTTATCTTAAAAGTTAAGCTTAATTTCCCTCAACAAAACGCTTTAATAGCTATTTTAAATGTGTTTCTTGCCGATGAATGTATTACTTCCACGGCTTATGCAACCAACAGCACAATAAGAATTTACCATGTTTATAAACCTGATTTTAGCAGTCTGCTTTCCTTTTGCGCTAACTGGAAGTTGGGACCTGCTTCATTTGTCATCAAATCGGCGGGCGTGCATGGTGTAGTTTTCGTTTCGTTCAAAAGTGATCACTAGATGATAGCATCGGTCAGATAATTATTTTTCTTAAAATTCAAGTTATTGTGAATTTGACCGTGACTAAGCGATAATGCCAATATAACCATATATATACTATATAGTATCAAGCATTTCTTTTACGTCAATGGTATCAAGGTAGGCCCTATAACAAACCGTGTAAAAAGGACTTTTCCAGTTTCCTTTCAACATACGAGCAACGGCTAACCAGACATACCATTTACGAGAAGAAAAAGAGTTCGCACAAGACTGACAAGCATTGACCTAAATATTTCAGTCAATGCTGACAAGTATTGCGTAATTTGTTTATATATATATATATTCATACGCCGAACTATAACCAGAGAGCTTATAGTCTTTAGGTCAATGGTCTTTGTTATAAATAGTCTTTGACTGCACCCAATATTTGCTGGAAGGTCGCGGTCGTGTTAAAACGGGGCATGACCGAATTATCATTATGAACGCCTTTCGAATTATAATTTTACGAATAACACGATACTGTCATCAATAATAATATTGTTTAGTACTAGTGTTCACATTCACTTCAATTAGATAGATAAGTTGGTATTAGTCTAGAAATATGATTATTTTGTTTCTGTTTTTTATATAAACTAATTTTTATTATTTTTCATACCCAAATACATCAGTTTAAAACTTGCATTGTTATAAATATTGATAGATAATAGTTCAACTTTGTAGAATGAATATTTAAAAGTATCATTCTAGCTCTTAATTGTGCTAGATGGATGAACATACTTAATTTCTAATTTTCTTACTATATACTTTAATGTATCATATGTATATGGAATTTTATATTCTGAAATAAATTGATTGAATTAAAATGGGTTACACAATATTATTAATCCTCTTTGGACCCATCACCGTATTCATGGGTATACTAACATTTCTATAGTATATATATATATATCGAAGTTCATACACTTCCACATGTATAGTTTTCCAGGACATTTGTTTATCAAAATATTTACTTTTCCAGGATCTTAATTTTCCAGGGGTATCTGATTAATGGAACAGATACGCGACAATAAATATGCAGATATCCACGAATCTCATTTTACATCAGTGACAGCGGTAAGCATAAAAATAGAATTACGATAATTTAATCCACAAACACAGTAAGAGCAAGTGCTAAACAAGCAGCATACACAGATCTGGGTGCAGAGGGAAAAGGTAAACCTATGCATGGCTATTATTATAAATATGCATAGTTTGTGTGTGTATCCTGCATTTGATTAGTTTTCAAAAATCCTCATTCATGTAGTATCGTGTAACATGCAGTGATGGCAATCTTTTGTAGCCACCAACACTATATATATTGTCTGTATTTTCGATACATGACCCACCCGGGAAAAAATACAGGGAAAGAGCACATCATGTTTTGAATACCAGGCTTCAAGAATGCACCATATAAAATCACTTGTTTTGACAACAATGCATGCTACTTGTTACATCTAAGGCACCAGCTTGATAAGCCGGTTTTCAAGCATTTTAGGACGATTTTCCTTTTCAAGGGGTGTATTGAAAAACAAGTATATTCCAGGATGGATGCAAACTCCAATATATATAGAGAAGCTGGGCTAGCACTCATGAGCGATAATGGACCTATCCATACGCCCATGGATTATGTGAACGTAAAGATTTTTTCTTACGTTTGCCAATTCATGATATCTATTAGTCATTCGGTGAGAAATGACACACACCCATATATATGAACATTTAGATTTGTAATGAATATTTTTTGTTATCCTTCACTGGAGTAAACCATTACATCAAATAATTTTTTTCTTTAGTGCAGGTATGTAGATGAATTTGTTTAGAGACTGGATCATGAATTGGTGCCAACAGCCAGAATACTTTCTGATAGCCAGAATGTGTTGAATGAAGGGTTCCACGAAATCATTTGTTGGTGTTTCACTACATTATGTCACTAGGTAACAAGCAGTGCACACCAAGTACATTGTAATCTAGCGAGTTCCACCATATTTCACTGTGTTGAGACACACCACCTATATTCTTATGACATTAAACTGAGCACAATTTGACCAATAACCATTCTGACAAAACTATTTAATCAATAGCTCAGATACACATGTAAAACCATAATTAACACAACAGATCTTTGGTCCATGTGATTTATTTTTTGCTCAAGTCAGATTACAAACATAAATAAGATCAATAAAATCCTCATTTCAGTTCGAAATGCAACACCAGAGAAGGCCCTCCACAGTGTTGCCAAAAGCTCTACCCGTATCACAATAACTTCCAAACATGCCACTTAATTTCAGAAAAACTTCAGAATGCCAAAAACCTTTTAATTAAGGAATGATGCTAAATTTAAAAGCATTGAAACTGAAAAATAGCATTTCTAAACTTCAGTCATGACACATTACTAGAACTTCGACTGAGGACAATTTCGCAGTAGCAGCAACTCCTGACAATAGTATGATCATGTAAAGCAGAACAAACTTAGAACACTGATGCAATTTCCTACTTCTTCCACCTGTTGTTTTCATAATCCCAAATTGAGGAGACTCCCTGGAGGGGATTCTGGCCTTGGCGGACCATATGCTCCACCATTTTCTCCTTCCATTCCTCTGTGATGGTGACTGGCAAGCGATCATAAGCTGTAAGACAACAGAGTGTGGTTATTACATGAGAACATCAGATCATTTGTACCACAAACTAAAAACTAGTTTCAATGTAACCAGGACCTATCAATTACCACAACCAAGAAAATATATCATAATAATCATGGAACAGTGCTTACCCATTTGGTGCACTGCGATCAGACACCATCCAGTGACGACAATTCCCATGAGCGCCAGGCCAATAATGCTTTTCCACTCACCAGTGGGTGCATCATCAAACTCGGCAAATGTCTGGCAGAAGCTGGAGCGGTACACTGAAATAATCAGACACCAGTAACCAGTCATTAATGAAGAGATGGCTAATGATAAGTAAGCGCATGGCTTATATGTGTATCAAGATATTAATGTGCAAAAGGAAAACTCACGAGCTTTCTTCTCCTCAACTGAAAGTTTTTTCCAGTCTCCCTTCTCCTTTTCTCTCAGGGCAAGAATCTCTGGTGTTGTCTCCTTGAAACGAATTGAAGGAAAGGGGAACTCGCATCTGTCAACATATGTAGGCAGTCCATTCCATCCAAAACCTACAATTTCTCTTTTACCTAGAATGAACAAAATTTGATGCATTTATAAAGAAGTAAACTACATAATCAGTACTTTGTTGAGACATAATAAAATGCTAAAGGAAACAAGAAGCTCAGAATAGATGCATTCACTGAAATCCAGTCTGGAGTTTTGTGCTAGTCTCAATTAATGTGTGCACACACACTTGTATCAGACACAACAAAGATATGAAGGTCAAGTTATTAACTTATTCCTCATCTCTGACAACCTCTTTAAACATTCAATTTTTGTGTTTGTCACCACAGGGTCAGAGGAAGTAAAATGTAAGCAAGAAACTTGAGTCTAATACTTGGATGTTTGCAACAAAAGACTTCAGTTCACATTTTGGCACTATAACATGCAATTCTATGTGCCAGTCAGGGTTATTGATTACACAATCTCCAGTAATCGTAATTGCCATTTCCAGATGCAATGTAATCGATTACATTGTAAATGGAATCGTAATCAGTGATTACTTTCACTATTACACAAGATTTGCCATGTTATATCATGCCAGAGATATGGTTTGGTATGTAAGGAAAAAGTTAACAATAGAACTGATTAACTCATTCACGGACTGCTGTCATAGTTCTACACATGATGATTTATCAGTTCTTTTGGTTCTATGAACATGAACATTTGTTGAAACACTGTTTCAGATGTTGCCGCTATTACAGTTCCTATAAAGAGGCATTTCAGATTAATGTGTTGTTTTCATATGGCCAAGCTAGTTATAGAACCAGCAATCGTCCATGACTTCTTTCTGACACCGTTGGTTTAACTCCAGTTGCAAATGATCCTGATTGGCCAGCAGTCAGATGACAAGCAGGCAATTAAATGAACGCATGGTATATCTTGGCCTCCGAAAGGCTGTGCTTATCTAGCGACAGCCTGGTGATTCTCGTCATATGGGGTGACAAACGTGGGATCAATGGTCGAAGTATGGAGTTGGCCAAGTCTTAGAAGAAAAATATAACTTAAACAGTGGTCCACTGAGAGAGGGGGTTAGGTTAGTGGTTTGACTATATTCTAATTATGCTATTTATTATATAGACCTTACCATACATGATGCATTTCGTTACTAAAAATAAATAATTCCACTGATATTGTTGGCAGTAATCTCAGTTATCTCTATAAATGCCTGTGCATTCATGGCAAATGTATTACTTGCTCCTCTGCTCTATGGTGAATATTGATCTCAGAAATATTAACATTTTACAATGGCTTCAAAGTCTCTTCATTTTCATATCAAGAACACACCAGAAAGTGTGTCTGGTTCTTACAAAGCGACATGTAAACACTGTAGCATATTTTTATCAGTTCTATACATGTAACTGAATAAATATTGAAGCAGAATCGCATTCATATTTGTGTTATACACATTGTAATCATGATTACAATATAATCGATTACAGTCATAATGAATGTAATCATAATATTCTCAAATAATCGATCACCTTGGTCCTGTAATCGCCCCAACCCTGGTGCCAGTACATCATAACACATTACTAAAAACAGACTGTATGACACAAATAGTCAATTAACATACTGATCAAGGATTACTGATACTACAATCCAGTATTGTGAATTGAGAGAATGGCAGGCAAATATGAGTTGATCCATTGAGGAAGATAGCCAGTCATTTAAAATAGCCATGTCAAAAACAAGTTTTGTTCAAAAACCCTTAAAATATTGCATAATCATATTATCACAAATAAAACTGTCCACATTTTCATTTACAACAATATTATTATGAGAAGCTAAATTCCTAACAATATAAAGAAAATCATGATGTTAGGCGTAGTCCACCCCAAGCAGAAAAATCCTTCCTTTAATGAAACTTGTAGGCCATAACCAGTGTAAGCCATTCTCACTGTTAATACATGCCTCCCATAATCTAACTACTTTCCATATGTGCCATAAATAAATATGTACACTACTGCTGGCTGAAATTGACAATTAAGTGCGTAATCTATCAATATGAGCCTGTTCCTCATCTTCCTCCAGAACTGTTTTCATCATTTATACATAAAAAAGGAAAGTACCTCATCAATCACAGTCACTGATAAGGTAATAAATACATACCAATTTTGGGGTAAATTGAATCCTTCAGTTCTTGTGGCAGCTCTTCAGGTATTGCTACAGGATCACTCTTAATAGGTCGAGCTGGTGTTGAACTTGAGGCGCATCTTACGGACATGCGTGGCGCAACACGGACCATGTGTTTTACTAGATGGTTTGCCATTCTACAAAAAATTATTCACCTATACATTCAGCCATTAAATTTCATACACAGACAAGAAAATATTTTCCAGTGCCACTCTGTATGCTGTTTTTAATGTGGACTTTTAATCCATAACCATCGCAGAAAGACAAACTTGATAACCAAACAAGTCTGTTATATATTACAGACTAAGTAATACTTGATAAATTATTTACCTGAAGCCATCTAGCAAGTGTCATTATATATATATATATATTTTGTAGTATTTCACAACAAAAATGTTATACAGCTTAGAATGTTATTCTCACAACTGACATAAACAACATTTCAGAAAACCACTGAGTTGAGCTGTTTACCTCAATAATGGTCACACTTCGGCGAGGGGCGATTGTCTACTCTACGGAAACAAATACCACAAAGACAGGTTTAAGTAGGATTTGTACCCACAACCAGGATGTTTGCATCACAGTGTCCTAACCACTGCATCACTCTCAAAAGAAACTAAAGAATTGTACTACCTACCAATTTGTATTTAAGATATTCATATTGTCTTGTGTTTTTAGAAATAAATATTTTCAAAACTAAATTCTTTGGATTTATCAAATACTGAATATTTTCATTAACTAAGGCCAGTA
Source organism: Paralvinella palmiformis (assembly GCA_025642065.1). Classification (NCBI taxonomy): domain Eukaryota; kingdom Metazoa; phylum Annelida; class Polychaeta; order Terebellida; family Alvinellidae; genus Paralvinella; species Paralvinella palmiformis. The sequence continues at coordinate 205,173 of JAODUP010000506.1, read as the reverse complement.
AGGGATTGGGCGTATACCAAAAATAGTTTTCTTCGTCAAGGATAGAATTTGACAGATCCTAATACAGTTCTGATAAATATAGAAGCTAATTATCTTCAAAATTGCCATTTTCTGGAAGAAAGGCATTAAATAAACAAAACATTGTGTTTCTCTAGCGTCTGATCACAAATGTCATCGTCAGTGACAAACCTGATGAGGAACGAACAAAATGACCTTGGAAGAACGAGCCCTAATGACCTGTACAAGTATAATTTTTGTCATCGAATTTCGTATACACTTGGATAACATATACAATTTGATTAATTTAAAGCAGAATGAAGCAAATCCACGGTACGACCTCAAAAAAATGTTCGATTGATCATGTTAAAGTGTTTACGTGCATGTCTTTGGTTCACCTCACATGTGGGGAAACGACAAAACAACAAGCCGAAGACCAAAATCAATTAATCGCCGTTTTCCCGGAAATCTACAAAATCGCCTATAAGTATTTAGTAATGGTGAACTTACTCGTTCATATACACCGCAGATAACTATCAAAGAACGATCTGAAGGTTAACTGCAACGACAACACCACGAACACAGAACTAACCTGCCGCTGTTCCGAAGGAGTTCTTGCAGAATGCTCCAATCACGTTCGGCAACACTACTATAAAGCCGCCACCTAGCGAATAAACGGATTGACTGTACTATTCAGCACATAGATCTCAAACAAATTAGTTCATTTTTATTTCCCAGACAGACGTCAAACTATTTTAAATATTGTTAAGAAGAATGTGATTTTTTCCCCAATACATAATTTAACCGTATATGTCAAAGATGTAAACAAATCTATTCTAGGTGTTGAATATAGAATATTCCTAGATTTGTTTTGTATTTATTCTATAAGGCATATCAATCTGCTAAAACTAAAACAATAGTCTATTGAAAAGGAGAAAGCCAGAAGCATAATACTTATGTTATATAAGTAATAGAACATAGCGCACATATTGATACTTTTTATTGCTCGTACATTTTATATAAGAATTATACACAAATATACATATTATATATATGTACAGTCTAACGTCACTTTTATGCCGATTTTGGGACCTAGCTGAAGTTGGCGTTGTGGTAGTGTGGTATACAGTGGGGGTTGGCGGACAGCCTTGTTCTTTTACACAAGTTGCTTTTGATCCTTTGTTAATCCCAACTATCACTTTATTTAATCTATCGCTGATCGTACGATCAACACCGTTATGCTCGCCACCTAATGACCCTGACAGTTTGTCAATCAATTCACCGACTACAAGAAACATTTCACTGTCAGTATATGCCGGTAATAGCGGAGGTATTTATATAGTAATGTGTGGTATTCATATTACGTAAGCATTGGCTGTGGCTGAATAAAGGGGGTGGGTAGGTTTATGGCGGTATTATCATGGCACGAAATACGGTCCTTATCAAAGGTTGGCACGGTAGGACTATATATATATATATATATATATATATATATATATTTGGTATATTAATTCATGAATATAGAGAAAAATATATAACCACATGTATAGCTAAATATTACATTTATAACTTGTACTTACATGAGATAAGAGTTGTTTGATTTAAAATCAAGTGTTCCGGTGTCAGTTAAATTTTATTTATTGAGTTATTTAAAATCAATGGCTACATATTCTAAATATATATTTTTTAGATAGATTTCTACATCGTATATATAGTATAAGAAGTCAGATTGATCAGTTTCAATTTCTCCAAGTCCGTGGTTTCAAATAAAGCCACATGCATGCGTTGCTTTGGTGTAATAAACTGGATAGATTTGTGGATGATCTGACATATGCAGTCACGTATTTTCTATGCATTTATGGGGTCATTGAGTTAATGTTAAGCAAAGTTGATGTTTAGAATATATATATATATATATATATATATATATATATATATATATAAGACTTGGGAGTGAGCTCCGGTGGTCTGGCGATTAAGCACCAAGAGTCACCACACCAAACAGCTACAGTATATGTTTAACCAGTATATGTTACTGGTGAAAAGTCTCTACAATTAAACCACCATTAAGGCTATATAGACCATTACATCAGGCTCAAGTGAAAATAGTGCTTTGTCTCTATGTTCTGTAATATGTTTTATTGTTGTTTACTATTAAAAGGGGCAAACGACCGGGCACAAATGTCCTAGGAGCAAATGTCGGCGAGGGTGACTGTGACGCAAGCCTGCAAAGGCATATAGCTAGAAGAAGACAATAAACTAAATAAGAACCTTGATATCAGATATACAGAAAAGAGACAATTATATATATATATATATATATATATATGTGTGTGTGTGTGTGTATATATATATATATATATATATATATATATATGCGTGTGTGTGCGTGTGTGTGTGTGTGTGTGTGATCGTTGAACTTCCAGTCTTATTTGGAACCCTGAACTAAATCATGGTATTCTGAATTGTTCTTAATGGCCAGATCACTCAAGTCTGGAATTAAAGCTATTCATCATATAACTTCAGACAGTTTCTTCTGATAGAAATGTATATAAATCTGTCGATAATCCTTTGGTTGAAAAACCTGTTACTGAACTGGAGACTGCAATGCTGCTTCGTCACTTTATGACTGACAATATGATCTCTTAAATGTCTATGAGCTTCAGGATTATCAGAAGTTAACTGACAACTATAGCAGAACCTTAGCATATTAATTTAGTTTATCACTGTTCTCTTGATGTTTTCAAACTCTACCCTGTCCATATTGAAACTTGATAATCGCGCATATCATCTTCACACACTCGAGATGGGGTCTGATCTATGTGATGAAGACTCTGGGAACAATGACTTCCATCTAAGCATATAAAGGTTACTTATATGAGGTAATTTTGCAGCTAGAGTTCCATGCATCGATCCATTTGGACTGACTCATTGAAGCTCATTACTTGCAATGACCCTCAGATTCTTTTGCTTTTTAGTTGCAGTCAAGGTGACCTCCCCTCATTTTGTAATTATGGCCTGGGTTGCTGTTTCCTAAGTGCAGGAATTTTAATTTTCCGTAATTGAACAAGAACTATGAGTCCTCTAATCACTTTATTAGGGTGTCTAGGGTGACAGTCGATCTTTGCCTAATGTAATATTCTGGGATGTCATTGATGACCATCAAGAAGAAGAAAGGGCCACATGCAAACACTACCCCGGGGGATTCCGCTTAATGCCTTTGCCCAGGTAGACTACTTATATAATTACCATTTACTAACACACACACAAAAAAAATTCTCCCACGTTCTTTCAGGTGTCCACAATCCAAATGTTTAGTCCACCCCTGCTGTCGTATATATGTCAAGCTTGAAAAGCTGTCGATTTTGAGAAATGCTGTCAAACCTTTCTTGAAATCGGCAAACACAACATCCAAGGGCCCTCCTTTAATCGGGTATTATATCCCCAATTCAGCAATTGCAGTATCATTAACAGTTGTGTTATGCAAGGTCGTCATAGACTGGGACATATCAATATTTAGAATAACACAAGTGATCGCCTGCCTTCAAAAAGGTCCGGCGTACAATCCGGTCTCGGAGTAGTGATTTCATCACGTTCCCGTGACCTCAGACTGTCTTACAGAACTACATAGCACGATTAGACGATTAGTCATCCTTCCATCCATCCATCCACCCATCCATCCTACTTTTAATCAACTTGATGTACATTTAAAAAATTGGGAAAACCACCTCTGAAAATGTCCCTAAAACGTACAAAAAAGTTAATGACTATTTGAAAACACCTCAAATAAACAGTATATTTTTGGAAAATATAGAACCAGATCAAGTCCTCGAAATCACAAACAAATTAAAACCTAAGCTTAGTACAGGTCATGATGAAATATCCTCCAAACTACTCCAGGAATCTATTGAATACATTAAATATCCATTGACACACATTATAAATAGATCAATAATTACCGGTATTGTTCCCAATCAACTGAAAATAGCTAAGGTAATTCCAATACACAAATCAGCTGATCCCACTGAATTAAAAAACTATAGACCCATCAGACTTCTACCAGCTTTTTCGAAAATATTTGAAAGGATAATGTATAACAAGGTAATGAGCTTCCTCAATAGTAATAATATTCTTTACAAACATCAGTATGGTTTTCGTGAGAAACACTCAACAATTCACCCAATTATACATTTATTAAATCAATGTGCAATAGCTAATAATTCGACTCCTAAGCAAGTTACCGTATCTATTTTCTGCGACCTCTCAAAAGCATTTGATGTTATAAAGACAGACACATTATTAAATAAATTAAATTACTACGGTATTAGGGGAGTCGCCAACAAATGGTATGTTCAAATCGGTAAAACGAAGTCAGTTATTGAATTCATGAACTGTGGGGTACCACAAGGATCTATCCTAGGTCCTTTGCTATACCTAATATATGTTAATGATATATCAAAATCCACAAATGCACATATATTATCTTTTGCAGACGACACTTCTTTAATCAAAGGGCAAATGTAGAAATGAATAACTTATTTGAATGGTTTTGTGCAAATGGTCTCTCGCTAAATAAAAACAAAACAAAATATATGGTTTTCAAAGGTGGTACAAAAAATTTGGATTTTAACATCTTGGACATTTCAGTTGGTGGTACTCATTTAGAGCAAATTGGTTCTCAATTCCAAGAGAAAACCACCAAATTTCTTGGTGTCTTTCTGGACGAGACTCTTTCATGGAAATATCATTTGATTTACGTGAAAAATAAGATTTCTCGGGCCTTATATGGCATAAAACAAGTAAAGAAATTCCTACCAAAAAACAGTCTGAAAACTTTATACCTGGCTCTCATACAACCATATATCTCATATGGTTTACTAATTTGGGGGAACGCCAATTCATCAATCCTTCAGAAAACTGTGTCTTTGCAGAAAAGAGCTATTCGTATTATTAATAATGCGGGTTATAACAATCATACCGATCCCTTATTAAAAAATTGTGAAATCTTAAAATTAAGTGACATGTATCAATACCACGTATGTTTGTTCATGGACGACTTTATTAACAAGAGACTTCCTATATCCTTCGATGGCCTATTCCGTCTAAATTCTGAGGTACAGGAAAATCGCGTGACAAGGCAATCTAGTCATATGCATGTACCTCGATGTAACTCTGCACTATCGAGTAAGTTGCCGTTAGTCAATTTTCCCATTATATGGAACAATTGGAATAGTATCCTTTCCACTTGTAATTCAAGATCAAAAACTAAGAAAACCCTGAAAAGTTACATCTTAGCTACTTACTCAGCATCTGTAAAATGCAACAACCCTTATTGTTGTCAATGCACACATGTCTAGGTAATGATATGATTCCTTGGTACCTGGTCCACATACTTCCAATACACACACGACCAGACTTGCAAATACACAAACGGCGTTTTATTGAGCTGACTATTATTAGCTATAATTGTTCGGGGCCAATGGGAAGACAGTTTCGGCTACATTGGTCCCCCAATTTCTTTATATGTAATATACTTGTACAATTGCATTATGTATACGTTATTTGATATTGAAATTGGAAATAAATACTACTACTACTACCTGCGTCTAGTTTATGAGCAAAAGTAAGTAATTTACTAATTATTAATGTGTCTTATAAACGGATCAAATTTGAACATTTTGGCATAGAATATATCAAAACAAATAACTATTATTTCAAGGCATTTATAATACGCAAAGATTTTGCTTGAAATTGAATATTTGTTCCGCGCCAGAAAACCCCACAACGGAGTAGAAAATATAATTCCAGAGCTAATCAGCTGGTTTCATTGACCTGAAAGAAAACTAGACGGAACACGGTCACCAATTTGATGGCAAACAGGTTCCAACTTCCGGCCGAGGCATAAAGGAACCCAGACCAGAGTGTAATATTACATTCTTTGACCAGACTGCAAAATCACGTTTATAAACATGGTGAATTATTGTTGTGCCTGTTTTCTTTCAGGTTAATGGTTTGTGTCGATGGTTGCATAAGCGTGAAAGTAATACAAAAGGAATATCTTTTCATCGGTAAGTATAACCATAAGGAACACATTTAAAATAGCTGTTAAAGCGTGTTTGTTTTGGCGGGAAATTAAGCTTAAATATTGTTATATTTAGCCTATTCGAGGACCCCAGTCCGTATCTAGTGTTTGAGCCAAACTGGACTAGATGTACGGACTTGACAGTTGAATAAAACGATATTTACACATTTGATGGCATATAATAGGACAGGAGTAATACATATCCTCTGCTCACACAAAATATAATGCACACATCACAATAAATGTTTGTATTCATAGGTTCAAAACTTGAAGCGCAGCCGCTTCAATGTTGCTTTTTGCCCCTACCGGAAGTCAGCGCTGTTTGGTCATGGCGGCCCAATCAAACACCACTGAGTGCTCGGTCCAGTTTTCTTTTAGGCCAATGGTTAGTTTATATGTTTTTATGAGTATGGGGTTTCAAGTCCACAAGTTATCTCTGCTTTTTTATCCGGATTAAGCGCATAATACATACAATTGATGTTTGGTATTACTTTTTATATCTGTGTCAGTGTGTGACAAATATTAGTTGAACTGCACGGTCAGGCAGACTAGTAGACAACTTTTAAACAGCTTCACTCAAACTATTAGTCCGTATATTATAACTACTATATAGTCTATAGTATAGTAAGTATATAATATAATAGTATATTTACTTATAGACCTAGAAATAGAATGTATCTAGCTTATTCGATTTCGTCTCTCACTCTCATGACTCTGTCTCTCCAGCCATGCAAATTATAATAATTATCAAAATAAACATTATAATCTATATAGATCTAGTTAATACTACTAGTACTAATATGAAATATTGCACTAAGATGCTAATACTTTTATGTAATCTGTATAATATAAATAAATATATTCTTATTATATATTTAATATAGTATTAGTACTGACAAAGCTGGCTGCCCTAAAATGGTTTACCTAGCTTCGACCATATAGATCTACTTGATTTAGTTCTCTATTTAATATATAGCCGAAGTGGACATGTGTTTAAAACTATTTTAGGATATCATCAAAGTCGTGGCCAAAGCAAATAATGTTGTATTTGTAGTAGGTTTGAATAAATATAATCAAATTAAAATCATCTAAATAAATGACATGAATTGTGTTCCTACGTGGTAACTAAGACAAGACCTACCAGCCCAGGCTATCTTTCATAAACAAATTAATTTTGGATTATTTTTCCAGAAAATATAAAATTAATCATACCATAAAAATTATTTAATAACACTTTCAGCCATATGTCTGACTGTACTTCAGAGTACTTGCAAAAGTAATTGATGGTTAAATAAATATGAGAGCAAATGATTCAGTTTGTGTGTGTGTGTGTGTGCAAAGAGACCAGTCAAAAATGATTTAGTTGTTTATCCACATACTTAGAGCAACTGTACAAAAAGTTTAGTAACTACATGGAGAGGTTCCTGTATATTATTACATCTCATTTAATCATTAAGATGATGATGATGTTTTATGGCCACTTTTGTGCACATGGTAGGCTAAATGGGCCGAGCGACCTCCAAAGGTAATGAAGCGAAGTCAAAGATGAAACGACCTTCAGATATGCCCATGCCAAGATTCGAACACCGGTGGTAGTGATCTGTGGTCCAACACGCTGCCGCTAGACCACGGAGGCACCCCATTCAATCATTAAGAGTTATCGCTAAACTAAGTTGCTTGTTTCAATTAGTGGAGGCATCTTGTTTCTTCTTTAAAAGTCCTATTATACTATATAAGTACATATTATAGAGAATGTTCAGTTTTTAAAAACATTTATTCAATGTTGCATTTTACTTTGTCAGAAAAGAAGTGACTTGGTAAAGAGCATCATTGTGTGTCTAATAGACTTTACATCCAGTGCACTATGTTATTAGAACTTCTTGCTTGTTTGCCGTTGATTTGGTTCCTATGGAAATTATTCCACAAAGATCCACCACCTGTAATGGGTGTTTACTCACAACCAGGTAAGTAGTTTTTTAGTAAAATTTTGCACAGCCGCTTCAGTAGACGTTTTGTACACTCATAATGTTCAGGATATGTGTACCACTCATAGAAAGATATAATCCTTGTTCCACAAGCCAGTATCCTGAGCATTAATTTATTCCTGTAGAACTGACTTATGAAATATATATATATATATATATATATATATACATATACTCACCTTTACTTCAGTGTTTATATCTACCAATCTTGTGTAGTGAGTTCAACATGATTTATGAACTAAGCTTTCTAGTATAAAAAAGGGTACAGTTATTAGAGTACTGTACTGGAAATGTTTAGTTCAGAATTCCAATCAGATTATGTTACTTGTATTTGAGAGTGATATCTCAGCCATGAGTTGCAAGTGTGATCAGCTAACCGGATATGGGGTCAATTCCATTTTGTTAATTCCACTTAATTCCATTTGGTCAATTCCACATCAAATTTATCAATTCAATTATAATTCCAATTACATCTTTTACCTACCCTTTTTAACTACTCTTTTTCATGAGTAAAAAATTAATTTGTGGATTTAATGTTTTTCCTGGAAACTTCAAATCCAAATTTATCAATTCCAATTCCATTTTTAAACAAATAAGCAATTCCAGAATTGAATTGACCCCATGTCTGAGCCTAACCAAACTGATGTGGGTATTACAACATTTTAAAATTACTATTTAATGTGTGAAACATAGCTAGAGATTATTCTGATTTCTGCCTGTCCCTGAACTAATTATTTGGGAGAGTGGGTGAGATAAAGTAAACTGGTGCTTATTACTGCTAACAGTTTCACAAAATTCAGACGCTGTATTTGGTGCCACGTTTTGACAGTTTGTCACAGAAATATCACATAATTCTGCTCACAATTTTAGATAATTGAAGCATCTGTTATATTAGTGTACAATAATTGAAGTAACAGGCATATATCATGTCTTTCATTGGTCAGATTCTTGTGAGTTACCACATTTAAAATTTTTGGTCGAGTCAATACTCCTATTCCACATTGTGATATAGCTGGGTATTGTAGTTGCCCACAAAGTCAATTTTACACCTTTGGATATTAAGACAGGTCATACATGCATTATCATATTAAGGTGCCTGATATTTAAGATGTCTGGCAGATATGAATTTTACTCTTTATACAGGTAAAATTATACATCTGAGATCATTGGATCACAGTTTCGTTCTAGCCCTGAGTGACTTGTTAAATTAATCACAATTTAGTGAAGCATATCGTGGCCATAAGTGAAATTTAATTAAAATCTACGTAAATATACATATATTGTAGTTTGTACATTGATTGTGAACATGTTTTCATGTAGATATCGATTAACAAATAGTTTCAATCAAGCTCTGCCATGAAAAAAAGATTTTTGACAATTTGTTCATGGAAATTAGGATCGCATGCCAACCCAGGGATTATGTACACAAAAGTTGCCATAAAAGAGCAACAATGGCAAGAGCATTTGGAGACTAGGAAAAATTGGCTAAATTTATAATGTTAACAGGTCAACAAAATTCATGGAATGAGAAGTTTATCAAGTTTATGGATTATGTCACTTGAGCAGTAAAGACATATTGGAACAGCTGGGGGAGGGGGGGGTCTCAGACATTATCAGCTACAGCAGACACCTTACAGAAAGAAATGTTTTGTTTTGTGTGGATGATATGCTATGTGTGCTTATTATTGGCTTTAATTACAATCAAGAATGTTCTTAACTGAGATCATTATGTATACTGGATACTGCTCTGGGTACATTCTCATTGTGAGTCATTAACATTTTGTTTTCTTTTATTAGATAATTTTTCATGTCAGTTCTAGCATGACACAAGCTGAGCTGTGAAATCTCATGAATCGTCTTTGATTAACAGCTTATGTGGTGAAATACATGTAGGCATCGAATATTGTATTGCTAATATTTCTTTGCATTCTGCTTTGTAGGTCGCTGGTATTACATCAAGTATGTGTTGTTTCTTTTGTTCTTCTACTGGCGTCAAAAACAAGACAAAAACAAAACGAAACAACACGACGGAAGGCAAAATGCTGGATATGGAAAAATGTCCTATGCGAGTTCGGAGATGATGGAACAGAGCCAGCCACTGACTGGAGTGGATAGTGTGAGTCATTATCTTTCTATACACTGTTGATAGTGCAAGTCATTTACATTTTATCCCAACACACTCTAGATACTGTGAATCATTGTTTTTATATATACCATAGATAGTATGAGTCATTATCCTTATTTACATTGTAGATACAAAGATAGCATGAGTCATTTATCATTATATTCCTTGTAAACAGTTTGAGTCATTATCTTATTGTGTTAATTTTCAGTAGCAATTTCATGTTATATATATTTGCATCTTTTTGAATAATATACAACAAATATATGCACACTTGATGGCAGCTGCTTTTTTAATATCACTTTATGCTTGTTTTGTTATTTAATTTTTTTGATGAGATCTACTGGACTGATGACATACATTTGTGTGTGTCATAGGTAGAAGATGATAAAATTGTTAGCTTCTTTAATTTAGATTAGGCAATTTTTTGTGTGTTTTCGTTACATACTGTTATATGAGATGAACAGAATCAGCAGACTTTGGAAATTTTGAGAGATATCTATCTCATAAAAGCTGTATGATAAGTTTTATAGTTTGACCATCACCTTTTTGTGTGTATTTGTCCATCTTTGATAGCTTCCACGGGATTACTTGAAAAGGAGCAACAGTGTTTTTTAGTTAGGAATGGGGGAGAAGTGCAAATAATAGTAATTTGGGTATGTTTCAAATAGCTGCTAGCAGGCACTTAAAAATATTTTGAGTCATGGTTCTTTCACATTTTTATATCAGATGTGTAATTTTACACAGACTCTCTCTGTGTGCATTTATGTTTAAGCATCACCTACATTCAGGGAAATGTTCATATGCTAATTGGATTAATGTTAACAAACATGTATTCGTGCAAACAAAACAAAAACATTTCCATACTCCATCTATAGAAATGATTAGATTTTACATGCTGTTAGAATACAGCCATTAATATTGTATATTTTCTATTTACATATGTGTATGAATGTAAAAAGGCTAATGGTGTTTTAAGCTTCAAACTTCATTAAGTACTTTTAGTAATTCAATGAAAGCCTAGATGTATATATATATATATATATATATATATATATATATATATATATATATATATATATATATATATATATATATATATATATATATATATATATATATAAATGTAATGTTGTTACCTTGTCTTTTTTGCTTTTCTACCAGGCTGTTGACTGTGTATATTTCTCTGGAATGAATAAAGATGGCATGTACCTCATCACACATTTATGTCGGCGTCAAGGACGTAAGGCAGAGATCTGGCTCTCTATGTTGCTACCAGATGGAAGGTTCTACCAATCACCAATCCATCCTGCCACAATGGTCTACAATGTGGATGACAGCAGCTTCTTTGCTGCTGGCTTAAAGATGGAATGTCTTGAGCCAATGAAAAGATGGAAAGTGTCATACAATGGACTTCTGAGGTTTTAAAATTATTCATCAATTTGTGGGTACTGTTTTCTTAAACTAAGACATTACTAATTGATCAACACAGTAATTATCAATCCCCTCTGTGCTGTTACCTTGCCAATGGTGATGGAGCTTGCGTGTGTCTCAAGGACTCTGGAAGCTATACAGGCAATGGCAGGTTTAACTAAGCCAGACAGGTTTCAGAAGAGGGCCCAGACGAAATCCAGCACCTGGTCCTCCAGGTTGGGGGTTGGGTGTGGGACTAACAACCCTACCCCATAAAAATAAGCCTGTTACAGAAATTACTAAGACAAATATATCATTGTTGTAGCCTTATGTCTCACTGGGGACGAAGAGGAATTAATTGTCAGTGACGTAACCTAAAATGTTACATTGGATGTAGGCAAGATCAAGTGAAAAGTAGAAAGAATTTAGAGCTCTTAAACTATATGCTTCACTGTTAGACTTTAAAAAAAGCTGTCCAGAGCTTAAGGTGTGAGCATAGTATTTTTTGTTTCATTAAATGTTTAGTACATAAATTGTGTTCAAATGTTGTGCTAAAAAATCACAGGCGTTCATTAATTTTTGCTGTACATAAATTTATGATAGTGGTTCAAAAGTTTCATTGTGTATTATGATGGCACAGTGGTTCGGGCACTGCAGTGTAAACCTCCAGGTTAAGTGTAAATCTGGCTCATGTCTGTGATTGTGGGATCTGTTTCCCTTGGCATTGCACTAATCTAATTTCCTATCTAGTTAATGTTTGATCTAGTTGATCAAAACAGATAATGTTTAATTTACATTCGGTTAAGATTATGAAGTTATTGTTTTTCTTAAGTGATAGATAGCTCTTCTCTTTAAACAGTCATTTGTATCAATTTATAAAATTTATTTAAATATTAGTATAACTTAGAAGTCGTAGAAATAAAATCAGGACTGAAGTTTTGGTTAGTTCAAGAATTTCATGACTTTTCTAAATAAATGACTTAATTTAAAAAGTAAAAGTGGTGTTCAGTCAAGTACTTGTTAACATATTGTATCCATATGAAAATCCCATCCTGCTTTTCTCTCAGTAATTTACCTTGTGTGTTTATATTAGATGCTGTTTTCTTTTACAGAGAAGGTCTATGTAATGAATGGACAAAGGACAAAGGCAAAACAGTTCATGTATCATTTTCATTCATGTAAGTAACAATACAATGTTTTAGTTAAAAATCTAACGACAGTACTGTTATCCAAATGCCACTTACTGCAATCCTACAGTTAGGTGACTCCTTGTGGCTGAATGTTTTTAATATTTGGCTGCTGTGTTCTCCTGCGTATCATAACTGACTAAAGGGAGGGAAAACCTAAGTTTTTTTGGTGTGCTGATGTATCTTTAAACCCTGTTCAATCAATCCCACAGGGAACCCTGATGGTGCAGGGGTTGCATTACAAACCTGCAGGTCTTACCTGTGTTTGTGGGATATATTTCTCTGGGAGTTGCCCCTTGGCTATATGTCCCAAGTGACACAAGCGCCAAGGTTAAATAGCTCAACTCAGTGACAACAACAATCAATCCCATAGTTGGATGTTTCTATCTATGTGTAACCACAGTGTTTAAAATTATGATATTTTTCTTCTGGTATATATATATATATATATATATATAAAAAACACACACACAACAACATTTCAATTTATGGCCATTTTTTCTCCTCTTATGAGAGGGTTGGCCAGTGGGTTCCTACACCAATTTTCTCCATTTTACCCAATCTTGCACACCTATCTTATAAAATAATGCCTTCTTTTTAACCAGACACTTCTCTTGCAGCTGCTGTACTATAAATATTCCATCAGTCATCCCATTCTCAGGCATAAATCCAAAATGGTTTCCATCAGTACTCATTTTGTATTTTAATGTTCTCTTCAATGATCAGTGATCCTACTTTTTCCTGCTTTTTTGTCTCCACCCTATTTTTCGTGCTTTTTCCAAAAATTCCTACTATTTCTTGCTTTCCCCACTTTTTGTTTTTCTTTGCCCTGAGTAATTTCAAAATGATGTTAGTTGCTGTGAAGATGTGCTTATTGCTTGTGTTATTAGAAAACTCAACAATTGTGGGAACTATTTTCTTTGTGTCATCATATATTTCATAATATGGGTCACCATATGATACATATATATTATATTTATACCCTCAAAGTCAATGTGAGATGAAATTTAAATACAACTTGTATAAGCCAGTGCAGTTCCCAGTGAGGTAACTGAGTGAACTTTACACAGGATGGCAAAATTATGAGGGACCACCTGATTTTGAAAGAAAAATATACTGTGTATTGACTGATATTTGTAACATTTACCTTTACTAATACTATCTATGTAGTCAGTATCTTTGGGTTGGTTCTGCAGTAAGTTTCATATTCTGAATATCTGGTACTCAAATGTTACTTTTCCAACATCTAGCGTGCTCCTTCAATATTCCAATGAAGCTGAGTGGTGGAGTTGTAGCAATAATGCATTGAGTCTGTACATGGGTGTTGAAATTATTATAAAAGTAATTTATAATTTTAATAATTTTCTGTGCCATTTTTTGAGTCTTTAAAACTTTAATATTTGATGATTGTCAGCTGATAAGTGTCCACACTACTCCTTATAAGCAGCTGATATCGAATCTCACAGTATTTTTATTTATCATAGTCCATTTATTTTTGCATTAAAAAGATCCAGTAATCAGACCTATGTATTATCTGATGTAATACTAATAGAACCCTTGCTCTCACATTGAAATATATTTAAATACAAATACCTTTCTTTTGGTCAAATACAAATAATAATAATAATAATAATGTATATTTAATAAAGCACCCTTACTAGCAGGAGCCATTCAAAGGCGCTGTACAAATAATATGTAATATAATAATACCCCAAATAATGTCTGTAAAAACCCTGTAATGATTTAAAAGATAATAATTATTTATCTGTGAAAGCGACCTTAAATAGGTGTGTTTTTAGAAGAGACTTACTTCTAATATTTGTCGGCAACTTATTCCACAAAGTGGGGGCTGCAACACTAAATGCACAATCACCATATGACTTGAGCCGAGACACTGGCACCTGTAATAGTATCTGACTGGATGACCTGAGTTTTCGGGATAACTTTCTAATGGAAACCAGTTCACACAGGTATTCTGGCGCCATATCATTAATAGATTTATAAGTTATTAACAGAATCTTAAAATGGATACTCTGTCTAACAGGTAGCCAATGTAGTTTTTGAAGAATTGGGGTGATATGATCATATTTTCTAGTATTTGTTACAATGCGAGCTGCACTATTCTGAATTCGCTGAAGGCGATTAATGTTATAATCAGATATGCCATATAACAGGAGTTACAATAGTCTATACGAGATGTAACAAAGGCATGAACTACAGTTACAAGTGCTTCTTGTGTCAAGAATGCTTTTAAACAGTGGATGTTCTTAAGATGGTAGTAGGCAGCTCGGCATACTGATGTGACATGTTCATGCATGTTAATACATTGGTCAAAAATAACCCCTAGATTTTTTACTGACCCATTAGGGGTAATCGAAGATGCACCCATCTGTAATGCTGGTGTCTTTAGGGATTTAACACAATGTGGTGATGCCAAATATAAAATATTTGTTCTATTATCATTTAGTTTTAGAAGATTTTGAGTCATCCATAGCCGAATATCGGCAATACAGTGTTCTAAATTCTTCAAGGAAGAGGAGAAATTTAACTCATTGTCAGGATCCAGTGATATATACAGCTGTGTGTCATCAGCATACAAGTGATATTTAACCTCATATCGCTGCGCAATGATCCCAAGAGGACGGGTATACATTGTGAAAACCAGAGGACCAAGAACTGAACCCTGTGGTACACCAGATAACAAAAACTGAATGTCAGTGATTCATTAAGGTTATTATTGATTAAATATTTGTTTAGATGGAAAGCAACTGCCTTTTCTATAACTTTAGATAAAAATGTAAGATTTGAAACAGGTCTGTAATTGTTTAGAATATTACAGTCCATAGTGTGGTTTTTTATTAATTGTTTTACAAGGGCAGCTTTCATGGATCTTGGGAAAACACCCAGAGATAATGATTTGTTAACTATATTTGTAATTGGGTTTATCAGAACATCCAGACAATCTTTCACAAGCCATGTAGGCATAGGGTCAACTGCACAGAAAGCATTAGATGACTTTTTCAGCAACTGTCTGATATCAGTCTCTGTAAAAGGCTCAAATGTATCCATCATGGATATGCAGGACTCTTCTACCAATGGCTTACCCTGTGATAAGGTGCTGGACTGGAACCCACTATGTATATTTAATATTTTTGACAGAAGAAGTTATTAAAACAATAGGCCATATCTTTATCTGAGTTGATATTATTTGGGAGGACAGTTTGACTTTTATGTAATACTTTATTCACAACACTGAAAACAGTCCTTTGATTTCCCTTGGATGCTTTGATCTTTTTATTATAATATTGAAATTTAGCAGAGGCAAGGGCATTTTTAACAAGAATTTTACTGACCTTGAACATTTCAAAATGAACACACAAACTGGTCCTGATCCACAGCCGCTCACAATACCTTCTGTGTCTCTTTGCAGCCTGTATGTTCTTATTATACCATGGAAACATTGGTCTGCTTGGCATTTCCTTTGTCCTTAAAGGTGCATGTTGATCTACAATGTCTCTCAATGTATTATCATAGAGATCGACGAGATGATCCACATCATCCGGTGGATCCAATACCAGAGAAGAGACTCGCAGATCAGCAAGAAAAGCCTCCTTGTCAATTGACTTATATCCTCTATATGAAATAACTTTAGCTGAAACAAATACATTCATTTGTAAATGTATTTAAATACAAATACTTTTGGATGTATTTCAAATACCAATACTTTTCAAATGAATAGAAAAAATTCATTATTTTTCCTTAGCTTTTTATTCTGATACACACATTACATAACATCACAGCATCAACTAGATTTGTCACATCAATTTACTCACAATATGTTTTATGTTATCCTTTGATCCCTTCTAATTACACTACATATAATTGAGGATAATCTCCCTTTGATTGACAAGGAAGCAATCAGAAGTCATTACATCAAAGATATTATGATCACAGAGAGAAGACAATTTCCTTCATGGTTGTGTGTGTGCAATTCAGTGATCAGATTATTTCCTGAAACAAATCATGTTGGTGACAAAATATTCAGATCAAAACATGAAATAATTTTAGAAAAGTAGATTAATGTATTTGATGATGTATTTGAAAAATCAAATACTCTGTGAAAGTATTTAAATATAAATACAAACACTCTTCTTTATGGTAACTCAAATATTTAAATACTTTCAAATACATATGTGTTTGACCCTATACCCGGTTCTCACATATGCGAGCATGGGTTTCCTACTTAATTGTTTCTACATAACTGTAAATGAGCTGAAAAGAGATATAAAACTAAATTCACCATTTTGGTAACACATAATATTTTTATGTTAGCAGTTTCTGTCACTGAAATATATTGTGTTTGAAAAGTAAGGGCTAGTATTAGTAACACTGTTCAAATCCAATAAAATTTGTTCTATTCTCAAAACAATACCTTTTTGATTGCACACATTTGTTTATCCTCTAGGAACACGAATAATGTTATTACATGTGCCATTTCAGTCCTATCATCGGATACAAACCACACTCCTGTGGATCATCTGTCCCTTTTCTATATCAGTATAAGAGTACTTAGCTCCCAGTCCCTCAGTGTCTTCCTCTCATCCATCACCATGTCACAGATCTTTAGCATTTCTTCACCCTGGCCAGCTGCATGATTGATTTCACCCACCACCTGTATTAGGCAATCTACCTTCCCACTTCTCATCTGTCCAGATGCTCTCTCACCTCCATCTCTGTGATACTCTCTCTTGGGCCTTCAGCTATCGCATCTTCTGCTAATACATTCTCTACATTCTGCAGGTCTTTTTCTGACCATCTCTGGCTTTACAACTCTGCCATCAAACAGTTCACTCCAACTCCATCCTGCCTTTCCTGTGCCAACTGTTTTTCCTATCCTGAACATATGTATTATTCAGTGCCATATTCAAGTGGTACAGTCATACCATTTCATAAACTGATACCAGCTAGATAAGGTAAATACCAAAAGGATAGTGCATACTTTGAAGACATTCACAAAGAAACACACACACACACACACACACACACACACACACACACAAACTCCGTCAAATAGTAAAACCAACTGAACCATCCCAAATTGGGTTTTTGGTGATATTTATGTCTGATGAATAGTTTCTCAAGATCATCAGGATATATATATATATATATATATATATATATATGGTATCTTCTGATAGAGCAGATCCAAATCTGCATTCTCCACTGCTCGAAAGCTTCACAGTTACCAGTTACAAATGGTCTTTATGACTGGAATACATTCAATGGGGAGTCCATGGTTTTATCACTCCTGTTTTTTTAGTTAAGTTACATGAATATTTATAGCAGTCAGTGTGGGTTTCAATTTTGGATGCTTCTTTATAAGCACTTGCTGCTGGTTTTGGGTTTCCTATCAAACCTGTCTCATTCTTTAATATTTAGATATTAATGGTTATTAGAGATTTATAATAACTATCATGAATTATTTGCTGCTGCTGGAGTATCTCTAAATTACTAAGTAAGACTGAATCATCTAAGTAACATTAACTAAATACTTTCTGTATGATGTGAGAGACTATGTGGTGCAGCTTCTCTGACAAGTATTGGTACCAGCATCAAAATGACGTCAAATCCGCCTTGATAGGGTGTCTGTTACAAATGTTTTGAGTTCTGAAGGTGTGTCAGATTTAGTCTCTCTGTATATTGAATGCAAGAAATTCCATGGAAAAGATATGTATTGTTGGGATGGGTATGCTCATTTCAAATGTGTAAATAGGCCTACTGATTGGTATAAGATAGATTTAAGGAATATACCAGCACTTATTTGTGATGGTCAGTGTTGACGAATTAATAAGTCCAGTCTTTATATACAATACAATCTATGTCATAACGATGTCATTCATCCATACAGATGGAATACATTCTCTGATGTTTTTAACTTTGATGTCGATATCAACAAGTTTCTTCTTGCTGATGCCGTTGCCAGGGAAACATGGACAGAAGAATTATTTCAAACGCTGAAGAGGTACTTAGTAGTGTTGTATTGGCAATAACTAGTTGATGTTTTTAAAAAAAAATAGAATGGAGTCGTTGTCTTTTAAAGATTCTTGTCTACTACACTGTGTTAATGTCGATCTGAACTATGTTGTTTAATAAGAGTTTTATTTCAGTGACCATCAGACACATTATGAACAATGGGGGGAACTACATGGAACCCTGAAGGTTGAAGGTCATGAGGACATGTTGGTTTTTTTGCGTGGTGTTAGAGATCATTCTTTTGGTGATTATACAGTTGTTTTAATGTAATCAATGTTTGTGTGTGTGTGTGCATCTCTCTCACTCATTTTCTCTGTGTGTGTGTGTGTGTGTGTGTGGGAGGACACCATTATAACATTTATTTATAGTTTTATTTAGATATTTCTTCTTATGTTTTGTTTTATCTGTTGTTTTGAGCTATTTATTGTTGTCAATGTATATTATATTTTATTAGCAGTGTATTCTACCAATTAATCGGTTTATTAAATGGATTTTATTATACTTTGAGGGTTATTTCATGGTTTATGGGAAATTAATTATTTTCCTTTACATACTAATATCAGATCTGGATCTGTTAATTAATCATTTTGTTACCAAAGTCGGCTAACAATTTAGTCGTGAAGTGTAACTTAGAATAGTTTTTACAAATATGAATGATGATTTGTTTCCTTCAGGTTTCCGTGATTGGAGAATGTTTCATAGATATATTATTTGTTTCGGATGCTTGCAGGTAATTTAAAGACTTCTTACGTCTTCTTGTCAAATGAATTGAAGCAAAAGCTGTTCTGGATTATTAAGCCATGTGTTTGATAAAGTAAATAATTTTTGCATCAATTTTGCATTAATGTAACTGAATTTATTTTAAATGCTAAAGCAATTGCAATGTTTTGTTTCAGGATGGAACAGTTTTTCATGTCAGTGTTATAAGTTGGACTGGTGGTCTCACATTGTAGGTATTTGATAGAAAAATTAAAACCTATCTTCATAACAGTAATTGCTAGTATCCAAAACATTACAATGTTGTTCAAACCGAACTCGAGTTAAATTGAGCCAGTTGTAAAATAATGTTGGATACCCCCCATGTTATGTTTAAAAATAAACTGTTATGAATCTGTGTGTTACTGGTATCCCAGGAAATTGGCAACTTTCTTTTATCACTTCTCCCTTTCTGTGTTTTTATTTTATTTTATTTACACACACACACACACACACACACGCATGCTTCCAGGTTTCAATATAATATTTTTTCTTAATGCATTAAGAAAGAACCATATCAAAAGCCTGTCATCATTATTGTAAATGTTTAATATTTAATCAGCTTCCGTGCAGGTTATGTCTCGTTGCCGAATGCCACAATGATGCCAATATCATCAACTGATCTAGACCTCTCGACGCTCGGTGAACACCACAATCCACCGGACTGCTTCAACTTCAGTTTCACAGCAGGTCGTATTCTGCAATTAAAGGCTAACAGATCAAAATCAAATGATTTCTGAACTCATACTGATTTTTTTAATCTTTGTCAGATTCTTTATTTAGGTAAAATGTGCATCATTTTATTGGAAATGACTGGTTGACCAGAATATGTTTTAAAAGAATTAAAATGTGTTTTAGTGATCATCTGCAAGGATACCTTCAAGACAGTTATGCCATTAAGACAGGTAATAAGGATTAGATTTACAATATTAATATGTTTCTGCAGAGAAATAATTGTAAATTATATTTTCAGATGGTTTGGTGTATAATGTCAAGGTCACTTCTGTTATGCATCCCATGTATTATCATGAAGAAGACTGGGGTAATGTTGTATATGAGAAATTTTCCACCATTGAAGTAAATGGCATTAAAGGTTCTGGCATCTCAGAGTTTGCCTATCGTAGGTAAGTATTAAACGTCAACTAATGCTTTGTTCTAGTTATTTTTAAATTATTAGCTTACTTTTATATTATTCAACCTCAAGGACACTATAGTCAACCTTTTTGCATTGATGTGTTATTAAGCCATACTCATTAAATCACTCAGTCACTCATTCACAGTCTCATTCATCTACTCACTGAAGTTCATATTACTCAGGCTTGTATATACACTGGTAATTCATCAGAAACTTTTGCTTGTGTCTGTTGGATGTTTTATCCCTTAATAAAAAGCTTTGATCTGCTCATTTCATTTCCCTTTGGAGTAGTCTTTCAGCTCTGTGGCTCAGGTGAGAATATCCCCATCGCCAAACAAAGCAATTATTACTTATCAATATATGCTACATGTCGTGTGGATTTTGTTATGCAATCCTTAACTGCCTGCTATATTGCCACAAAATATCACGATTCTTGTGGAATGCTTTACCTTGAAGTCTTAGATATGCCACATCAGTACCTGTCTTTAAACACCAACTGCAAATATACCTTACTTAAAAAGCTATTTAGACTAATATTATATCTGTGTCTTTAGCTGTTTTCAAAAGATTTTATATATCTCGATTCCTTATTTCTAGTTACTTTATGTATCCAGTAATTGAGTAAAATAGCAACTATGTACATAGAAAGCTTGATAATATGGACTTATATAATACACCATTTAACTTGTTGACACAAAAAGCTCTGAAATAGCTTTTAACTCCTTATAATTGCTTTCGTTATCTGATAATCCTGGGTTCTTACTCTGACTCGCGTTGACTGCAGTACACATACATATAGTATGGCATCACAAGAATGAATTCTTCATTGATAAATGGGTGCTTCTGTAGCACATGGTTACGGGATTGTGGTGCAAACTTGCTGATGGTGGGTTCAAATATGGGTCATATAGCTGTATTTGTGGGATGTTTCCCTAATAAATCATCCCTCAACAATATGGCTAAACAAACTTAAAGGGACAGTCAGTGTTCACTTCAAATTTTCAGGACTAATACAGCTATACTCACAAATATCATAAATAATGTCAAAATGTGTAAACGATCATCCACATATTAAATAATCCAATTCAAAGTGCTGATTAATAGACTTTTAATGGCCTGTGGACGCCACCATTTTGAAGCTAGACAGAGACCGGAAGCTCCTGAATGCTGACATTACTTTGAGCCAGAAGGAATCTTAGAAGAGGAAGATGATTCAAAATGGCTGAGATATTAATGCTGAAGAGAAAATATGATCCGTGTCAGTCTAGAATGTTCAAGTGATGTCACAGCATTTGAGTTTTCTCCTTCAAATCTGGCTTCTGGTGCAGCTGTAATTGCGGCCCTCCAGTAATTTGTGGATTATTTCCCTATATCTATGATATCAGGTATATTTCGTGATTATTATTGTGGAATTTTTGGTTACTGTTCTAAGCATTACATTTTTAAGAAATATTTTTTGAAGGTGAACTGTCCCTTTAAGTAACTGACCGACCCACAAACTTCAGTGATAACAACCAAACGAGAATTGTCCTTGGTCAGCCCATAATGTGAAATCAGACTCTATTAAATTATGAGTAAATCTTGAAAGAATGTGATCATGGTAATATTAGCCAATCAGCTCTACCCCCATGTGATATAGTGCCTGGGTTCAAACCCTGGCTGAGCTATATTAGAAGGGTGTTTCATCTTTCACTTTGCCTCATTACCTTTGGAGGTCGCTTGGCCCATTTAGCCTACCTTGTGCACGAAAGTGGTCGTAAAACAACATCCTACCCCCATGTGCAATGGGCTGGTAAGTTGTTTGCTGGAGATTTTGGCATTTGAATGATCAAATCTAGCGATCAAAGGGAAATTATGTACACTAATTGAAACTGACGCCGACAATATAAATGTAACTATTGTTGATAAATAAGAATGAATCTGCATGATTGTTATTTCTAAACATAATTGTAAAATTTGTAAAATTCTCCAACTATGAAAACCTATTGCTGTTTATATACATTTGCTGCACAAAAACATGACCTATATTTATGCAAAGATGGCCAGCCTAAAGTAACTCGGGCTGACATCATCAATTTCTTTAGTAAAGATTCAGATCTAGTGATAGCTCTAATAGTGCATTGATTAGAGCACTAGGCTGCAAACCTCCAGGTTGTGGGTTTGAATCTGGGTTATACCTGTGCTTATGGGATTTGTTTCCCAGAGAGGCTCAATAACACATCTGATTAACAACAACAATAGATCAGGTGACAAGGAATTGATAGTCATTCTAAGCTCAGAAGATGTATGTTTTTGTTTGTCCAACAACCAATTGTTAATACAGTGATGTGTCTCCTGAGTCAACACAGCCATATTTTTCTCCGTATTTGTAGCTTTGTGTAAAAGTACCATTGAGCTAATTTATTTTGTGTGGAAAAGTGTGTTATGTCAGAAACAGGGAGATCTTCAGTTCGAACTCATCATCTGACTACTAACATTTTACTTGCTAATTGTTTATTCAGTGATAAATTGGTTAATCAATGTCAGGCAATGATGGATTGTTGTAATTGGTGGCTAGAAACAGTATACTTCCTGGGATACATACTGTTGTCTCAAAACAGAATCTCTAAATTAGAATAGTAGCGCTGATTTTGGTCTGTACACTGAATGTGGTTATTAATGGAGCCCTTTATATATTTAATGGGTCTTTAATGGATCACTTTAATTCAGTAAAATGGCCATTCATGATGTCGTAATCTGAGAAATTAACTAAATTGTCTAGAAAGTTACAACATTTTGGGATATCTAAACACCAGAATTTCTACTGCAAGTGGGATATGGTTTACATTTATTTGCCGTTATTCCCTTCTGTTAAATTATCAACAAGTTCATCATTTGAGTTTATAGTTGGCCAGTTGTATCTTTCTGTATTCGTTCTCCCTGACTGCTTGGATCTCATTTACATATTAGCAGCTCAACCTTGTAACAGCAGTAATGGCACTGGAGTCTATGATCTCTCTTCTTCTTCTGTTTATCACCAAACCAAGTGATCTGCGATATTGTCTATAGACTTTGTCGTGTATTTCAGACATAATTCTAGCTGTCCTGTACCACAAGAGAGCTCTCTGCCACTTCTAGCCGAGCCTCGAGATGTTCCATCAGAAGATGTCACAGCTTTGGTGCTTGCATTTACACAACCAGGCTGCTGTACTAGTAGACTTGTTGGTGGTAAAGGCTGTCAACTTGGATTGCTCACTCAGCTACAGTCGAAGGTATATCCTCACGAAGAGCAGTATGTACAGTAGTGGTGTTCAGAAATACTTATTATGTATGACAAGATCATTTATTATCATAATTGTCATAGTTGCCTCTTACATGTATAGGTTCATGTATGTACGCAGGACGAATTTTGTTTAAATTTTCAAGTTTGCTATATTTATTGTCGTGTTTGTTTGCATTTAGGACTTCGTCATTCCCGAAGGATTCTGTCTTACCATAACATCATTTGAGAATCATATTCGGGTAGGTATTACTTGGTTGGTATTACAGTAAATTTTGATTCATTGTATTTCTGAGAAAATACAACTTCGGGGTGTCTTTGACACTCTGCAATCAAGGAATAAATATCTGACCATTGCTTAATGATTCATGCCTTTAGCACATATACATATGCCCTTATGCACACACACACTTACCTTTGGAGGTTGGTCGGCCCATTTTGCCTACCTTTTGCCCAAAAGTGTTCGTAAAACAGTAACAGAGACACTTATGCACACACACGTGCAAGCACACTCACACAAACAGACACACATACACAAACAGACACACCTATACACACTTGTGTCCTCCAGACTTATTATCAATGTATAGGTTCATGTATGTATAGGTTTATATATATATATATATATATATATATATATATATGGATTTGTTGGAGGTCTAGGTTTATGTATGTTTAAGTTAATATATGTTTAGTGTTGTGTATGTAAAGATTTTTTGCATTTTATAGATGTTTAGGTATTAGTGCTCTGAGCTATATATATATATATATATATATATATATCCTGTAACAAAAAAACACATACACCTGCAACAACTAATTATGATTATGAGACTGTAACATTTTGTAACAATTTATTCTACTGACAGAGTCATCCAGAACTAGTTAAACATATACAGATGATAGAAGATATTGCTAGGTTAGTGTTAGCTATAATTGTATCAAACAGATTAACAGTTATATTATATATATATTTATTGCTTGTTTGTGTGTATGTGTGTATATTTGTTTGTCTGTCTGTCTGTCAGTGTGCATGTGTGTGTGTGTGTGTGTGTGTGTGTGCTTGTGCGTGCTAAGAGAACATTGTTAATTTGTTGGGATACTTTCAGTTCCTTTGGAATGACATTATCTGTAGGATGTGTGCAGAGACAAGGAGTTTGGTTATCATTGATTTGTGTTGTTGTACTTACAGTAATAAATGTCCCGGAACACTTGAAGATGCCTGTAAAGTATTCTATGGTGTATTCGTTTCAACTGAAATGGCTGCTGACGTTCGCCGAGAAACAGCTTCCGAACTGATCAAGCAGTTTGGCAGCAACCTTGGTGATATCATGTTTGCTGTGAGATCATCAGCAGCGGGTATGGTATAATTGTCTAACCAGTCTGCTGTATGTGTATGCATGATTAATGGAAGAGTGGCAGGTAAAGGGCAGGATGCTCCGAATGCTAATCAGTTTGTTTTTGATGTTACTGTTGAAGTAGCTTGTTGGGCAGTAGATGAGAATTAGAAGTAATGTGTTGTGGGTTCATGTCTGTGCACATGTACCCACCTCTTATTATGAATTCCTATATTATTATAGGTCAGTAAAGAGTATGCCTATATCTACCGTAGACGCACCTGATTACGTGCACATGTACAATTTCACTAATTACCAACTATTATCATTGTAGGTGAAGATGGTGCTGAGATGTCAGCAGCTGGCCAGATGGATACATTCCTAGGTGTGAAAGGCCTGCATCAGGTAATATGAACAGATACACAACAACAACAATTCTTTTCCTCTCTGACGAGGGAGTTGGTAATATAAACAGATGGAATCTTGATAAACATGACAGTGAACTCCGGTGGCCTAGCAGTTAAGCCCCTGGCACTTGATCCCAAGGGTCACAGGTTCAATGCAAATTGCAGCTCACATCACCAGTGACCCATCACCAAGTCCATCCACTTTGACCACATTATATGCTCCAAACTGCTCTCCCTGGTATCTTCACACTCTCATCCAACCATTATTGTGGGAAACAGTGAAATGACTTTCGTATGAGAATAGCACTGTTGCCCATTGTCCATACTCTAGCATTTGGTCTGCTCTAGCAATTTCTGGTGGAATCAAGAAGCATCTAGCACACTCATTACTATTGACATAACACACACACACAACAAATAACAAGTATATAAATATCCTCATTTTGTGTCTGCGTACAATAAGAGCTATGTCCAGAATTCAACTTCATTGTTCTTTTATAAGATATTAGCTGTGATGTGTGCTCAGATTGAGTTAAATTGTGCATGGCTGACTATCAACTGATAGTAACTCTGTAGCAGGTATACGCCTCATAATAAATAAATGTATTTTGCCAGGTTATAGAAAATAATGAGTAAAACCACCCTGAACACTTCATTATTTTTGAGTAGTGTAATTTGTCACAGACTTGAACTTTTATTT
The DNA here is from genome assembly GCA_025642065.1 of Paralvinella palmiformis. Taxonomy (NCBI): domain Eukaryota; kingdom Metazoa; phylum Annelida; class Polychaeta; order Terebellida; family Alvinellidae; genus Paralvinella; species Paralvinella palmiformis. The sequence continues at coordinate 178,760 of JAODUP010000506.1, read as the reverse complement.
AAGTGAATCAGTTAGTGCTTTTTAGTGAGTTTTAAAAATTAAGAAAAAAAATTTACAGTTCACATACACTATACTGATCTCTTCACTTTGTTAAGCCAAGGACTTTCTTGAGCGGAGATCTTTTTTGAGCAAAGGTCAGTCACTGAATCGACTAGTAATTCTGTCATCACTTTTCTGTTGATGTTACAGCTGTTTGAGGCCATCATCAAGTGCTGGGCATCACAGTTTGCTGTAACAGCTGTACAATACAGAAGGTTAGTGCATTAGTGTTAATGATGTACAGCTGGTCACTAAAACTTATAATAAAAGTTCTTGTTTTTCTGTTGGTCTTTTGGTAATTGATAAATAAACAATATTGGGGCTGTAGGTGTTCGGTTGTAACATCATAAATTCAATGCTAAAATCCTATCACATTCTGCCAGCACTTCCTTAGGTTATTGACTGACTTGGCCATCATAAAGTACCCGATTGGTTAAGATAGAAAACTGTTTGTTGTCAATGGCAGCATGGGCAGTATGCTTCAGAGAGAGTTGATGATGTTATCCAATTTTACAGTGTTTGTGTATTTATGTGTGGGGGGGAGATGTTTTATATATTATTAATTTGTCTTTATATTTCAGACAGCATGGCCAGCCAATAAGATGTGGTATGGGTGTTGTGATACAGAAGATGGTACCAGCTGATGTGGCTGGTTAGTGTCAAATGAAGAGATATAGACAAAAAACTACGATGTTTGCTGTCTGCGTTTATTTAAAAAAACATATTTTTTTTGTCCAAACCCAGCATCTAAAACTTTACAAGTTTATTAGTTTTCTTGTCATTGACACAACTAATAACGAAGATTTAGGATTGATAAACAAATATTTGGGATGTTCAAGCAGTGAACTTCAGCTATAAAATATAAGGCAACGTGAGGCCAAACTGTATTAAAACACTCACTAACTCATTGACATATTATCAGCATGACATTGTGCCTTTTTACATCCCATTTTATCCAGTTACATATTTCTGATGTTTAATGTGGTTGGCCGTACACGAATTTGAGCTGAGAAATAAACCTGAAAGGTTTAAACTCTTTTGTAGATTGAACTCATGATTCTTAAGTGCCATATGCTTATTGTTGGTTGGCTAGCCTTTTGTTTGTTATCACCATACAGTGAATTAGTACGACATGTCTCTAATAATTGTTAATCACTATGATTAGGACTTTTTCACAATATATATATATATATATATATATATAATATTGGCCTCATATGTACTTCATCATTACTGCTGATATCACTGGCGGGAGAACATATACCATTTATAATGTGTAGCCCAGGGCATGTTATGTATAGCTTTGGACTAATTTGGCACACGTTAAATGTACACACATTATTGTAAAAACCATAAATATGTTTTAAGTTATTTGTGGAAAGTGAAAAGTGACTCCTGAAGCACAGCGTCAATATTCACTGTATTAAAACTCTTTTTTTCACAAAAGTTTGTGATTGTGACTAGCAGTAATTCTTTTAATAAGATATCATACTCAGACTATACTATGCCATCCATAGATCTATATTTATTGGCTCAAAATTCCGGCTACTTGCTGAACACTAAGACCCTACAATAAATAGGATATAACAGTTATATTATAATTTAGATATTCCTATAATTGAATTGATTTTCAATTTTGCCAAACTCGGATTGTATCATATTTTAATACTGATTTATTTTAAAAAATACACTTTTGATTTAATTTTTTTTAAATTAATTAGTTTACGAACATTTTCAGCATAATATACACATTAATTACCACTGAGGCATTATGGAGTAATTTGTTTCAGGTAAAATATATTATAGTAGTTCTAGCATCCCTTCATTTATCATAATCTTCTGTCCTACGTCTTAGTTACACTGGTGTTTTAGATTGTGAGATGATACCATTTTTTTACAGGTGTGTTGTTTACCTGTGATCCGGTGACTGGCAATCCTGCTTGTATGGTTATCAATGCCAACTATGGCCTTGGAGAAGTAAGAATGCAAACAGTTCTTTTTCAATGATTTTATAAGCTTAGCTCAGATTCAAGCTACACTATTTGTCGAGCACACTACTGTGTGGCTTTTTGGCATGCACACATGCATGCACACACACACACACACATGATTTTCTAGAAATCCTTAGATAAAAACTTAGATTGGTGGTGGCAATTCCTTGATTTTAATTTGTTTACATTATCACTTCCTGGGAAGGTTTACAGATCTGATTGATTAATGTGCTAGGTACAGACAAAAATTACTCTTGGACATTTGTAACAGATATTTTAATTCAAAACCATTATACCAATAAGTTGTTTTTATATGCTTCTCATAATGCTAATGATTTTGTTGTGGAATACTGCGGTGCGTTTTCTTTTATTTAACCCATTGATGTTGTTTCCATGGTGACAGTCGGTGGTATCTGGTAGCACCGAACCAGACATGATTACTATAAATAGATCCTGGGATAATCAGCTGGTTATAGGAAAGAAACAGGTTGGACATAAGAACCTTCAGATGGTGCTTAAAGGTGATTAGATGTTTTATTATTATTTACTGTGTTTAAGGTACCCTATTTGCTTTTATTTTCGTTGTTAATTTTTCTTCTATTATAATTTTTCTATTCTTACATGTTTTTCTCTCTTTCCGTGGAAGAATACTTACCATTATGTCTAAGGTATTATCGTTGCATAGAGATAATTAATCCATCTGACTTTCTTGTTTTTATTATCACGTAATAATCACAACGAAGAACATTCCAAACTTGTTTTCTTAAAACCCTTTTATAAAAATATGTCTTCTTGACGAGTCGAAAAATATAATTTTGATTGTATTACAATTTCGCCAGACTCTGGAGGAGTTGAGAGTAAGAATGTGAGTGGAAGTGGTGACTGTGCCTGTTGTTTATCAGATGACTTGATTCTTCAACTTGGAAAAATAGGAATAGATGTAAGTAATAATGAGAAATTATCAGTACTGTGGATTCCATTTTTGTTAATTTGTACATTTGTGGTTTTTTTATATATATAATGACCTTGTCAATCTCTTCAGCTTGAAAAGCGATTTTCTGATGCCCGCGATATAGAATTTGCAATCAAAGATGGGATCATTCACCTACTGCAGGTAATATATTTGCTTTTTATTTTGCAGAGATATTGTCACAAATTACACCAAATATTGTAGGAATCAAGGTCCATGGTGTACTAAAACGTTTTGCATCTGTGTGTGATGGTTCCATTTTTCTAAAAGGGTCCTGTCTCTATTAGTTAATGTTCCTCTGTTGTAAACTATATGATATTAATATTTAATATACATACAGTAATCATAAATGTTCAAGTTTTTGAATTTTATTATTTTCAATTGATCACTGCTGATCGAACATTTTTATGCTTATATCAGGGTTAGCCAGTGTGCACTTTGCCATCCCTGAGTTATCTACTTCATGGGGTTGCACTTATAATGCAGCATTCAAAGCATTGCATCCAAATCCCTAGATCAGGGTTTAAATCAAAATCATATGTCATCTGCATTTGTATGATGCTAGCCCCATATAGCGATGACAAGTACGAAGTCTAAACAAAGTACTCACTTACTGATTAAGTCATCTATTCCATTGGATATGTACCATTTCATGTTGTTAATTGTAGGCATATTTATACTATAATATACATTAACCATCATGAATATTCACACGTGATAAAGCCAGTTTCAGGATTTGTACTCAGGTATATAGTGGTGTGTGTTAGCTTTTCTTATCATGCAGTTGGCTGAGTTGATGTTTCTGGTTTTGTCAAACCTATAATACCGATATAACAGTCAGTTATGTTTATCGTCACAAATTGTGCATGTTGACCTAACTATGTCAAACAATGACCTTTTTTTGACACCAATATTATGATTAGCCTGATCACTGGCAGTTTTAATTTTAATTAGGAAAAAATTTGGTGCACCATATTTTAGATCCTCTGGCTAATTATATTAATAACCATGTATCATTTGGAAGGATATAACCACCTCTTTGGCCTCATAGGTAGAGCATGAGACTATTTACCTATCGCTATGGTAATTCTGTGCGGGAGGTCGCAGGTTCTTGCCTCCACCGTGGCACTATGGTATGAGGAGTTTTTCATCCAGCCAGGCAACTGGCAAGGTTTTCTCCACCGAACATGCCATTTATTCTAAATTTATTTAGAATTAGTCTCCATGGGGAAGCTATAAATTACAGACCATATGCGTCTCCCTCATTTGAGGTTGCCAGCCACATAAAAAAAACCTGCCATTTTGGCTATTATTATATATTATTATTATAACAGGTCAATTTGAGTGCTTTTAGTCTTCAAAGAATGAATAAAAGATTTCTTTCACAACAAAGCACCGGCTGAATCTTGAAGACCCGTAACTCATATTCCAATGGTGAGAAAATGCAACCACATGTTGTAAACCATGTCCTTTGAGAGGAATCTGTATATTTGACTTTATATCATTTGATGTATAAAATGCTCCCATATTTTACCCTTTTTTGTCCACCCTCTCACCGTTTATCTTGCAGTTTCACCTATTAAGTAATTTTTTCCACTTTATTAACTTTGACTCTCTTGATGTTATTTCACACTTCCTGCAGCAACATAAAACCCAGTTTCTCTTCATAATTGTTTATTAAATTATGCATACCGGTAGATTTAATATTTTGATAATTATCTTTTTAATCATTCCATGATTTATAGCTTGGAGGCTTAATGTCAAACATCATGTTTTAGTTCTCCAAATCTTAATTTCAATGAGGCTGTTTATGTAGGATGTAGTATTAATAATTATGAACATATACAGTTTAAAAAATAAACAAATTGTACTATTTTATAGGCAGCATGTTCCTTTTAACTTGTTTTGTGATAATTAATGTTTACAGACTGACAACATTGCAACAATTTTTAACAATGGCTCAGTATGACTTGTACTTTGCCTTATTAAATAACCTAACTCCTAAGTGTTGAATCAAACTGGAATCATCTCACTTTCTAGTTCGCTGCTCTACCACTGGGTCATCCTAATGCGAGTAGTTGCTGTTTTAGGAGGTAGGGGATCATCAGGGGGCCTTAAGAGCTTGATATTTAAAGTTTTGGATTAGAAATTGGGAGGTCTCCAGTTTGAATTATCCACCAGGCTGCTGGTCTTTTATATGCAAAGAAACAATACTCTCCCTGACAAGTTGATGACTGCTTGAGATTGTACAGGTTTTTATTATGGACCAATAGGCAAAGTTTTTAAACCTAATCTGGATATGAATATATTAGAATAACAGAGCTGAGTTTGGGCTATAAATAAATCAAAATCAGTTTTTACCTCTTTCACATTCTAGGCTCGACCAGTTACGAGTCAGGACCAAGAGAGTGACTTTGATGTGATGCACGAGTTTGACGCTGCCTTGTGCAGTGATACAGAGTTAATCACCACAGCTAACATAGGGTATGTCTCTCAGCCATCAGAAATGACTTATTTTGTTGTTTTGAGTAATATGCATATATTCAGAATTCTTTTTAACACCGATTCTCTATAGGATGATGCACTTTTTGAAAATATAAGAAGCAATATCTGAGGCATCAGTTTATCGAATTCTGTATTACTACAATCCACTGCTGGTTTGCAATCAAGAGTTGAACCACTGTGTATTGCTGCATCTCATATGAGGTGACTGAATGAGTGAGGGATGGAATGAGTGGATGCATGAGTGAGTGAGTGAGTGGGTGTTCTTTGTACTTTACCAGGGACCCCCCCCCAATAAATTAGAAGATGGTATCTATATAGATCAGTATATATGCAGGAACTGGTAGGAATCATTAGTTAATAAAACAGATGAAGGTAGAACCTAATAACTCATTGTCTTGGATAACTTTAGATGTAATCTTTTACTTAATTTATCAGAAAGGTTTTGCCCAGTGATTTGTTGTACATCTCTTTACTCGTACTTGCGTGATGCTATCTTAACATATTAATTAAGATTAACATCATTTGTAGATTAATCTGAGCAAATCTGGATTGTAAATTATATCGAGGTCTTAGAACTCGCTCGATTGAGTCTTCCACACCAACCACTGATAACTACATTATCTTCCTCTTACAGTATTTACTATTCTATAAATCTTTTCGTTAGTGACAAGACATTCATGTAGACATTCAGTGGGGATGATTCCAGTAGATATATTGATTATCCAGTTGAACGCCTAGGACACTCGCATCCCCCTGCATGCAGACAGGTACATACGTAAACTGGGCTCCAAAAATTATATCACTTTTTTATCACAGCTTCCTAAAATTACTCCAATTTATCATCTGTGTTTATAATATCAATTTCTGTGAAGCGCCGATGAAGCGTTATCCGGGGGGCTGTTATTGTTGTCGCCATCACCAGTAATTACAATGTTGTCATCTCCTACACTCCCAACTTAGGTGAAGTCATTCAAGTCTGAAGGTACAGTTATAATGTGTGGGGCGCCTCCATGGTCTAGATGTTAGCACCTGGACCACAGATCACTACCACCCGAAATCGAATCTCGGCGTGGGCATATCTGAAGGGTGTTTGATCTTTGACTTCGCTTCATTACCTTTGGAAGTTGCTCGGCCCATTCAGCCTACCATGGGCACAAAAGTGGCCGTAAAACATCAATCAATCATCATCATCACCATCATCATCATCACAGTTTCTGTTGACAGTAACATCGATCTCATTTCATGTTATCCTATATTTAGAGAGATGATGCCTTCAGCCATGTCAACACTAACACTGAACATGTTCATGAAGGTCATAGATTTTTGTGGACAGATGATGTACAAAAAGTCTGGAACTATACCTCGCGTCCATGACTTCCTCAAGTTCCTTTATAGCTACAACAACATGGGTTTTATTAACTTGCACGTGAGTAAAACCATATTTTGCATGATAAGAAGGCTGTTTGGCTAGCAGGTGTATGGATTTGTATTGATAATGGCCTTAGTTATATTAGTAGTAGAAGTTAGTTTAGTCATGGTATTTCTGTTAGGAGTGCTGGTAGTGTTATTTCTGTTAGGAGTGCTGGTAGTGTTATTTCTGTTAGGAGTGCTGGTAGTGTTATTTCTGTTAGGAGTGCTGGTAGTGTTATTTCTGTTAGGAGTGCTGGTAGTGTTATTTCTGTTAGGAGTGCTGGTAGTTTTATTTCTGTTAGGAGTGCTGGTAGTGTTATTTCTGTTAGGATGGGTTTTATTAACTTTGCAGTGTGGTAAACTTATTTTCTGATAAGAAGGCTTGTTTTGTTAGCAGGTGGGATGTTTTTTGATTTAATGGCCTGGTAGTGTTATATCTGTTAGGAGTGCTGGTAGTGTTATTTCTGTTAGGAGTGCTGGTAGTGTTATTTCTGTTAGGAGTGCTGGTAGTGCTATTTCTGTTAGCAGTGCTGGTAGTGCTATTTTTATTAGCAGTGTTGGTAGTGTTATTTCTGACTCTTTGTGTTGGTAGTAATAGTAGTAGTATTGTGATGGTGTTAGTGCAGTAGGGGTAGTCAGCTTAGTTAATGATGGTCATGTTAGGAGTAGTACCATAAATACTCGTGTGTGTATCACAGGGGTGAGATATCCCTGTGGATCAGCGGTTTCCCGCGTTTTTGAAATATTTCCCCCCAAAATCGACCATAAATATAATCTTAGGATGTCTGCTGGTGGCTCTAAAATTACTCAAGTTTCAACATTTTCCAGCTTTTTTCTTTCACTTTTGTTCTCATACTTCTGAAGTATTGGCTGCAGTTTAAAGTGTTTTCTGTGTATTAATATGATTAAAATCCCTCAAAATTGGAATCATTCTCATCATCCATGAAAAAGCTGGTCCACCCTTTAAGAATGACTTGCCCACCATTTGTTCCAAAATATGCTCCCATATGGATTTCACCCACCTGATGACTAGGGTAATCAACAGTTTTTAGGTTACTAGCAGCTGTTATCGAATGACTAATCATTTCATAGTTTCCGTCTTTCACCCTTAAACGGCTTGTTCAGGAATACATCCAATGGCTGCAGTAGTGACGTACACACTCCGGTATGATGGCCTGCATGGATAGATCTATAGATACGGATTTTGCTCCTTAGGTTGGGAAAAAGATCAAAAGCTATTACCAGTACCTTTGATTTCCATTCGTAATTGCTTTGATGATATAATTAATAAACAAACTTGTGACAGTCATACCAGTAAACAATTGTGAGCAGTGATTTAATTTGTATTGCTAATCATCCAGAGGTACCGGCTGGTAACAGAGCATGACTATCAAGTATTATTACGTAAAGACAGCCAGTGTTGGGGAAACCCTGTTTCTAAAAATAATCATTGAGCTTGTAATTTTAATGAGCACTGATAATGTATTAGAAAATACTGAATCCCATGAAGCAGTTCCATGATGCACACGTTTCCAGGCCAAGAAGTTCATGAATCGTTAGTTGTCGTCCGTTGTCTTTTAAAAACAAATTTCGTTTATAAAATATAAAATCAAGATGAAATTAAAAGACACTGGTTAATATTTATTGTAAATAGTTTGGTGAAAATTAATCACTATTTATTGAATAATGATGGATTAATAGGCAGCGACGTGGCGATTTTGTTCCAACTCTGGTGCTGATTGGATTTAAATTCATAGTGTTGTGTGTCAAGAATGGCCCAAAACATAATTCCTTCAGCTGGTAGGAAATATGAAGCACATATAAGTCAAGGTGCTTCTGAGAACTCCATTTTCCCTCCCAAAAAAATCAACTTAATTGTAAGTATTTACGGTAGTACTAATTGTTTTTTTTTGTAATAAGAGGTAATAATAACTTAATGCCAGGATTGCTAGTAATGATATATATATATATATATATATATATATATATATATATCCAAGTTAATAAGCTTTGAAGTTTCACATAATGAAGTCTTCTATTTGTAATAAATTTTCCTTATATTTAAGGTTTCATGGGTTAATTTCTGATTTGAAAGCTCTTTAGAATTGTTCAGAAATGTCAGTGTGCCATAACGATATATAAATGTCAGTTGTTTATAGCTCAGTGTCATGACAATGACAACTGTTCTTTATTCTTCTCCTGTTGGTTACAGATGATGATGTGTTTGAACCAGAACACAACATTCTTTGGAGACAAAAGTATGGCCGAATTATCCATTTTGGGAGAGACCAGAGAGGATTTCAAAATGGAGGAAGTGATCCAGTACCATGGACGACGATCCTTCCTACGGAGACTCATCAATGGTTACAAATTTATAATGGTAAAGTTTTTATTTTTAACAGTTATCTTCTTTTTTGGGGGGGGGGGGGTATATTTTATACATCGTTTGAGAAAGTTTGTACAGAATCTAGATTTTATTAATGCTATATTTACTTTTATCATTTGTTTTGTTGTTGTGTATGTTTGTTATACTATTTACTGTTCATCTGCCAGCTAGACATGTATGGAAGGCTTAAATTGTTTTGTTTAATCAGAGTCGAGTAGGTTCACTTGACAGAGTAAAAAAGTGGGATTCGTTTCTGGAGACCTTTACCATTGTTGATCGTGACTGGTCGTCAGCCTGTGAACTTTATGCGATGATTGATAAGGAAAAACCCAATTATGCAGAGGTTTGTTTTTTGTATAAATATTGTCTGTTTTAGCCCTGAATGTTAATGCTGACATAGTTATGTCATGCTGGATGTAAATTAATCGTTGAAACTCCTTCAGGCCACCTCCTCTCGGAATAATGGTAGCAGCCTGAACAATAATATATCACATTCAACATTTGTGCTGTAAGTTACCTATTCTTCACTAAATGGGCATCTGGTACAAACACTGAGGATGTACATCAAGAACGTGTCAGAGATAGATATGTAAATTTTGGATCTCAGTGTAAAACCGTTGGTTAGCTCGGCATATGGTGTCACTATCGACAAATTTTAACATAGTAAATATAAAATATTTCTTAAAATTAATTATGAAAATAATTATTTTATTTGATCGCTTTTGTTACGTCAATTTTTATTCAACTTCACTAATTACAGTAAAACTGACTAGTGCAAGCATGAGAATTTTTAGAATTGTTTTTTGGATGAAAATTATCAAAACATTTAGCTGCAAAGGGGGATGCATACCCTTTACACCCCCCCCCCCACACATTATACATTCTCATGCCTGCTGTGGTATTTTGTTAGGTTTCATGCAATTGAAGAGCTTCAGATAGATATCTTTATCTATATCAATATATATCTATGTATATATGTAAGAGGTTACTAAATCTAAACACAGGTGATAGTATATAACCATTTTGGTGTTGATGTGTGCCTATATCCTCCTCACTCATTTGATGTTATTCTGGTGGATTGCGGAGCTGAATGGGTCAGAATTTCAGCCCATCTGTAATCAAGGTCCGTTTTAATTTGTTAAAGAATTTCAGTGCAGTTCCTCATGTTTACATATATACGTCTGAAGACCATTACATGTCAAAGCAATATATATATATTGATACACCATCCTGGCTGTGGTCAACAATTCTACATTTCCCCAACATCCGTGTGGGTATACTGTCTGTTTTATTATAAGTGGGTCATCTTCTGTCAGATATTACAGCTGACTAGACCGAAGTATTTGTGGCAGAGAAGATGACCATAGGCTAAATGTCTGCATTTGTTTGTTCACATGGACATTTACACACAAACACACACACACTGACTACAGTTTTTTGGTTGCTGGCCTTATGTATTATTTCCTTTATATAATAAACTCTAACATCTGTCTCTGATATATATTGTGCGTCATTGAGGACAGACCATGTGGCTAAAATTAGGACTATTGCACTGTTCTCTCATTGTAGTGTTGGTTCACATCAATGACTATTAGTTCCTGGTCCGCAATATGGGCCACAGCTCTGATGGCTGTACTTAGTAGAGGTAAACATGGTAAGTATTTAGCTATAAGTCAATGATTGTTTTATTAAGTCTGAAGTAACATTTGGGTGCACGATTATTGAGTATAACATGGAATAGATTAGAGATGTGACTGTAATACACACAGTTATTAGCATGATATTATATGGAAGATGTCGGGTATCCCTGTGCACGTTTTGACCATCATTATGACCTGACTCTAAAGAGACACTGTACAATTTTAGAAAGACAGGTTATAATTGATGAAAACTTAGAAAAGATCGGTCCTGAGAGCCAATTTAAAGGATACAAGATTATCTTTTGAGTGACCTCTTGGGACCTTTTAGTGAAATAGTTGCATTTTTGATATTATAAGCAACATGTGTGATTGATAAGGTTCAACAAGGGCTTGATTGTGTTGTACCTTCTGGCTGTAAACATCATATCCAGCACGAGTGGACCGTTATCTGGCTGTGTGTTATAGGTCTTAAACCATCACCTTCACAAAATTGCTTATTTATTGCCCAGTTAGTGTGGTAAAGGCTTGTGGATGGTTAATAAATTAAAAACAAAAACTCAATTTCTAGTTCACTACTCTAACCACTGGGTCACTGTAACCGAGCATAGTGAATCTGGGATCATGCCTACTCAGAATTCTTTGTCAAAACAGTAGATGTGTATTAGTTGCATATATGTGCAAACAACTCAACTATTGATGTATTTTACTTTAGTACTTTTTAAAAACAGCTAATCTGGCTGGAGAACACATGATTTCACTGAATGTTCAACTTTTAATGTATACTATGATTTATGGTGACCCTCAAGCTGTGTTGATTGATAAGCTTAAATAAATAAATCGGATATCCGTTGACACACTGTAGCTCTCGTATCATTTTATTTGATGTGCAGTATTTAGATTGGTTAAAAAAGTATTGTACATGCAATGCACCAAGTTTGTTGCTTTCAATTGTTATTGAATTTTTGTGCCTTATCAAACTTTTGAGCTTGATTTTGCACCATTAATAAATTTTATTAGACACTTTCCTATTTCTTTTGAACATTCTGACCCACGATTATTTATAATTAAACATCAAAGATTTATGAATAATGGAAAATTGGAACATGTTACTGATCTTTAATAACTGAGTAATGTAACTATTTAAATGTCTAATCCACAGTGTGGATATCTCAGTATTATTCTGATTCAGGCTTGCCTTTGTATATTCCACTGTGTGGACAACTCAATATTATTATGATGTAGCCATATGCTATTGTCTGTTTAACAGTGTGGACAACTCAGCATTATTCTGACGTAGCCATGCTATTGTCACAGTGTGAGGATGTTTACAGTGCTGATGTGCCAGCCGCTTTACAGGTAAATGTTAAATTGTTCTCTTGATTGCCAGGTAAGCAAAGTTTGTATTTGTATTACTGTAATCTTCTGTGTATAATGCAGCTGAAACCTGCCACCTGTAAATAAAATCGGTCTTCAAGCCTTGAAATCATGTAAATTTTAAGTAATTCTAACCCCCCTCACCGAGAAACACAAATAGTTCGAACTTAAAATCGCCATTGAAAATATAACTGTGATAAGGCTACCACAAATTACCAAAAAATGCATTGCTATTTATAATACTGTAATAATAACCGTGAACTGCATTCATGGTTATTATAATAAATCACTTCAATTCCTTGTGTCTAATTATTGTCTTTTAACACCTTTAATTACCAAATGATCAAAAGGATCATTATACGAGGTGTGAACATAAATAAACTACCATAAAAACTTGCGAAACATCTTGACTTATATGTGCCTCATATTTCACTGATTAGTGAAACAATAGAAATCACGGGTCACAATTGAGACAAGTTTGTTTATTAATTACTGCATCAAAGTAATTATAAATGGAAGTCAAAGATTGTGACAAACAGCTTTTGATCTTTTTTGTGGACCTTAGAAGCAAAAAATGGTGAGCAAGCACAGCTGCAGATTTTCCCGGTTTCTCCTGCACGTTATACACCATAACTAGGTTTTTCCAGCCAATTTTCTGGTCAACAAGGAGTGCGCGTTATACACAAAATATTACAGTATTATGTAAATGTTACATATGTGTGTGCTAAGCCAGATGTATGTTAATTGTTGTTGTTGTTGTTACTGTTGTTAAAATGTTGTGTTAAAATAGTTTGTGTCATATGATGTTTGAATAAAAATAGCACAATGACATGAAGTTTAATTCATTTCTGTTTAAGAGATTAACTGAGCATATTCAACAAAGTGGAGAGATGGAGCATCTTATAACATTATCAGCTGAGGTAAATAGTGTTTGTGTTACACTTTTGTTTGCATATGTTTTGTAAATCTGTCTTCCTGTCACCATCTACCCCCCCCACAATATATATATATATATATATATATATATATATATATATATACATTGTGTTGCTGCACAAACCTAGTAAGATGACTAATATAAAATATGCATTATGATAGTTAGTCATGCTGTGCGATATGCCGTGCCTTATGCTCATACTGGCTATTATGTTTTAACTCTGGTTATAACAATGTACAACCAGTTCCAACCAGTTTGATCCAGAATTATCCAGATCCTGAAATGTAAGAGCAAAGTTGCTAGCAAGTAATAACAAGACTTGCACGTCAAATTGGAAAAGACAGTCTAAATATTGCAATTAATTCTCTTGGTGATGACACAAGTGTAAGTACAAAGGTAACATAAGCAAGATAACAGCATTTAGACGTATACTGTATGACTTAAATATATGTAACAGCCACGTATCAAATTTGTGTAAATGTTGAAACTAAGATTGTCAAAGTCAGTTACTTATTTGGCAATCCCTATAGACATCTATTTGTATGAAATTAAGAGCCTAATTGTCATATGTCGTTCTATTTAGTGTACAGAGTAGTAAATTGTAGTTTAGTTTGTATCTAGTTCTCTGGATCATATACTATTGAGGATTAACGTGTAGTGCAGATATAAGAAATGGACTCTACAACGTTTATGTATTCTACACGTCCAACAAATAACGAACAACGTCGCTGTTGATATGTAATAAATGCCTGAATAGTGTATGAGTCTCCAGATATATATGTTGTCTTGTAGAAACGTGACTAACGCACCAACGCACCAACACATTGTTTTATTTTTACTGCAGGAAGCAGCAGATTGGCTGATTACAAATAGTAACACTGAAGCTGGTCGAAATTTTAAGGAATTCCTCAGCAGACATGGCCACAGATGTATCAAAGAGGTTTGTTTAGCTTTAACTGTAAGACAAATGCATAATCATCACACTGAAGCCAGATTACCAGCCCGTATTTTATCATTAATATTTCTTCAAAGCGAAAATAATACAAAGTGTTGTGTATTTTTCTTTTAATATTTCATTCTCAGGCAGAGCTTCTAGAGAAGTCTTGGCAGACTGAGCCACACAAGGTTATCTCCGTCATACAAGTAAGAATATATTATCATTATTGATTGACTAGTTGTGGTCCTTATAACATCAACTGGTTGGCAGGATATTTTAGATATCAATGATTCATACACATTTTACACGTCTTCCTATTTAGACATTACTCTCCAGTAGGTCACTGTGTAGAGAAAAGAAAATAATCATTTCGGTTGATGAAGCAATTCAGAAAATGAAGACACCAACTACATTCTTTGGCCGGTGAGGTAGCACGCGCGCACACACGCGCGCACACACACACACACACACACACACACACACACACACATACATACACACACACACACACACACAGACTATATCATGAGTTAACAGTCATCTGTTTCCAGATTAATTTCGAGATGTCAGTGTTTTCTGTATTTGTAAATGGCCATGACAGTGTGGTGTTTCTAATTTGTGATGTATAGATAAATAATTGCTTCACGTGTTGGGCTGCCATTGTTGCATTCATCACTGCTATAGATCTGTGTGGTAATGACTTTTGTTTTCAGACTGATTCTCCGATGGACACTGCCCAGGGCGAGGAGGGCTGTCGGCTGTCGAGAATTTGGCAAGGTAAATAGTTTTAATAGTAATCCTCATCAGACTATGCAGTGATTAATGGCGCACACAAAGTCTGTAGGGATATATTTGAGCACTGCAATATGTTAATTTATCATCATCATCATCATCATCATCATCATGAACATCATCAGCATTGTTATTGCTAAGTTAAAAACAATTGTCTTGTGCTGATACAGAATTACTGAACAGATGCCCAAAGCTGCCTGTTGCAGTATGTTTTCAAATAGAATTTGAACACTTCAAAACATTGTAAACACCGTGAAATAGGTTTTGAGTGCTACACAGAAATGTGAACCGACTGACCATGTCCCTCCAGAGTTATTTCATTTTAAATCATTTGATTTAAGTCAGTGTTTTAAATCATGATTTAAATCGCTGAAAATGTTTTTTTTAATCATATGTTTTAATTTTTTTTAAATTATTGCATTTATTTTTATTGATTATTTGGTAAACATACATTTATCGAGTAACTTGCAGTATAAATTTTTTAAATTTTATTTTAAATCAATTGTAACTAATTTTGCATATAATTATAATTGAATTGCAATTAGATTTAAACCACATGTCATAGTCATACAAATCCGTGACAATTCCTTTCAATCTATTGATGGGATGATCTTGGGAGTGCAGTCATGCTGCTTCAGTCATGCTGCTTCAGTGTGGTCAATTGGACGAATTTGGGGATGATAACACATGAAGTCACATCTTTTCTATGTATTTAGGGGATCACTGAGTTAATGTTAAGTACTTAATATTTAGCCAGGATGGGTATATAAGTTGAGCGTTCACATCGATTCACTCATGTTGAATACATACCATAAACAATACCTGGCTGTCTAACTCTTGAGAGTATTGTTTAATTTTCTAGCTACCACTAGTAATTTATCAGTATCTATTAATACTTTTCAACTTCATAATGTCTGACAGAAAACAGGATTGTGTGTGGTTATATTGCCTCTTTGGCCTCATGAGTAGAGTGAGACTATTTACCTATGGCTATGGTCATTCTGTGTCGGAGGTCGTGGGTTCACACCTCGCCCATGGCACTATAGTAGGAGGAGTTTTTCATCCACTGAACATGCCATATATTATAAATTCTAAATTTATTTAGAATTAGTCTCTGTGGGGAAGCTATAAATAACAGACCATATGTGTCTTCCCTCATTTGAGATTGCCAGCCATGTTAAAAACTGCCATTTTGGCTATATTATTATTATTATACTTTGATAAGACTAAAGTTGTGGGGAAAGCAATGTGGGGCAACATGCAAGCAATATAGCAAAGAAATACAGGGACTTGTCACCAGAATAAAAAAAATCCCCCAATAATTTGATATAAATAAAAATAATCTGATTTTAAATTTCTTTTAAAAATCATGATTTATTGCAACCCCAAGTCCCCCATTCAATGGCATGTTGTTTTTAGTGCGATCTGCTGTTCGGATTTATAAAATAATTATGGATACTTTTTTTATGCCGTGATGAAGAAATGCTGTCAAAAGTTATGATAATGGCTGAAATGGCAGTTATTAATGTGATTTGCTAACTCAGTCAGTATCAAGTAGATGGTCTATTTATTAATGGTTAGCCATGGGAATGGATTATAAATATATATTCAGAATTTTGGAATAGATTACATATTTAGGCCAGAACACTTCTAATTATACACTTAAAATGCACCTCCATGGTCAAATATCTCAGATTCAGCCAAGTGTTACTGAATTTCACCATCCCCCAAGCTTGACTAAGAAAGTGTTTTTTTTTTAAATAAACAAACGTTGATCATAAGACATTTTTAATATCTAGTAGCAAATATATTCCCTGTACAAGTACTGAATACAGCATTAATTGATACTTGGAAGGATGTTTAATCATGGATGTCCGTTACCTCAATGGTAACACAACATTTGACATATTAAGCAGAATGATCAAACTGACTGAACTACTTTGGATAGCACTGACTGGTTATGTAAGACCTGACTGTATAGGTCTTACATGATGTAATTGATTAAATCTTGTATTGTATTGTGTTACAGTCTGTTGCGGTTAAGATGAATGAAGTGTTCAAGCAGGCTTACTGGAAGCTGGCCAGCCTCATGGTCAGAGAGGTACTGTATATGACAACTTTGTACTATATATGAAGGCCTTTTAGTCCATCTGATTAACCTGTACTGTAGATGAATGTCTTTTGCTCTATATGATAAACTTGTACATTATAATTATATGAAGGTGTTGTATTCTGTATGATAAAATTGTACTGTGTATGAAGGCCCTGTACTCTGTATGATAAGCATGTACTGTATATGACGGCCATATATTCTATATCAGTATATGACAGTCTTGTACTTTATATGATAATCTTATGTTGTATATGATAACCCAGAACATTCTGTGATAACATTGTTCTATATATAACCTTCTTCTCTATGCGATGACCATGTAGTATGTATGATAACCCTTTATTTTATATGATAACCTTATAATGTACCCGGTTATCTTGTTATGTAGTAAATATAGTGATTGGGTGCTGTATGAGGAATCACTTATCTTACCTATACTCATCTGTAAATGAGTAATTAGTAGACTGAAAGTGTATAATTATAAATGGACTTCGATTAATAAAAAGTTGAATGCAGAAAGAGTGCTAGATAGGACTGCCAGGACTAATTACAATATATAACTGATATATAATATATAACTGATATATAATATATAACTGATATATAATATATAACTGATATATAATATATAACTGGTATATAATATATAACTGGTATATAATATATAACTGGTATATATTATATAACTGGTATACAATATATAAGTGATATATAATATATAACTGATATATAATATATAACTGATATATAATATATATCTGATATACAATATGTAAGTGATATATAATATATAACTGGTATATAATATATAACTGATATACAATATATAACTGATATACAATATATAACATACTTTAAGAAAACACTAGGATCTACAAAATTTATCAAATGATTTATAGTTTATTAAGCAAACATAAGCTCATTTTAACCTTCAACTTCTCATTGTGCATCTTATTTGGTGTTTGTTGTTATGGGCTTATGTATTTTACTAAAAACAAATTAACTGTGAATAGCGATGCCTATTATATATATATATATATATATATATATAATATATATCCTAAGTCCCATGGGTATGAAATTGCATTCAGTTGAGTTAATTTGAATAAGGCAGTTTTTGAATGCCCGGCTTTAGTTACTATATAAATGAATGGTCATTTGTGCTTACCTTGAATAAAAAACTATATAACTAATATTAGATTAAGAAGTGTTCGGTGTACTATGAGCGTCATCGGCTTAAAACAGAGTTTTTGCGAAGTGCCCAGTTAGCTTGGACATAGAGGGAACATGACGCAGTTATTGGTTATATTTCAGAATGGCAGAAACGTGATAACAGCGCAGAATAAGATTATTTATTTCAATTGTAGTTGATGGATTCTGCAATGATAATCGAAAAATTATGTACCATTATAGATTGAAATTCAGTATCTGTGGTGAAGTAATATCAGTGTTATAATTAGAATTATTTATTTAAGATTGGTCACTTCCTTATGAAATCAGAATTGATGAAAATGAACAAAATGGAATTTCAATTGACTGATATAATTGTCCACATTTCTGTCTGTGATGCTGTAATGGTACAGCGGGTTGAATTAAAATATGGTTTGAATGGCTGGTAAAATTTTGTTGGGCTAGTGAGAAATTTGTTGGGTTAGTAAGAAATTTGTTAAGCTAGTTAGAAATTTGTTGGGCTAGTGGATTTAAATTTTACTAGATCAGGGCCCACTGAGATGTAGAGATATTTTTTCTGGCCCTGAATCCTGGAGGTTTTGATTGCGTGGATATTGTAGACTGAATGGCCGTGTTTACTGTGGTCGTAGATACTGTGGGTATGATTCGTATAAATTGGGTGGACTTGGGTATTATTCCTACAGGTTGGGTGGCTGTAGAGATGCTAGATGTAATGGTATGTTTATCATTCCAGGGTCGATTACCAAAAGAAGAGTTGCTGTTCTTCTTGACACACGAAGAGATTGGACAGTTACTAGAGAAAAGATGTGGGCGTCTTGTGACAAGGTAACTCACACACACACACACACACACACACACACACACACACACACACACACACACACCATCCTTCTATATATATTTCTCCATGAAATTAATTACCATTATTTGTATGATATTGTCACTGATCTACTACTTCAGAGCTCAGAGAAGATACAAACTTTACCCAAAACAATTGGAAATGAAATACCAGATAGTCAACAGGGGGCGCCCTGTTCCTGCTGAAGATTGTATGGCAAACTACAAGGGTGATTTCAGCACCACATTTGAAATTCAAGGTAGGTTTATGTATGTATCTATATATATATATATATATATATATATATATGTGTGTGTGTGTGGTGGTGCACAGAATATTTCATACTTATTTTTACACCGTAGGAATGCCAGTAAGCCAAGGTGTAATACAAGGCAAAGCCAGAGTTATTAGAACATTAGAAGAAGCTGCCACAATAGAGGTGTGTATGATGAAATTAATCTATTTCACATCCATAGAGATCTGAATACATTTAAATGTAGCATACTGAAGACATCTTAGAAATTGACCAGTCTAGTCTTAACAAAAGACATCTGCAGCAAAAGCTCAACGTATTGAAGGTCTTGGTTCCAGTCGTGATTTACATCAGTTATATAGTTGGTGACATTTTTAAAAATGTAAAAACCTGTCACCATACTAAAGTAAATGGATACAAAATTAAAATAACACTTGTTTTCTTAATTCAATTTTGGCACTGATTATCTTGATAATTTGTGTTTTTTCATCAGTGTGATTGATATTTACAAGGGTAAAAGTGTCAAACTGAACAAAGAAAGAAATAAAATTAAATATAACACTAATAAACCTGAAAATAAACAGCCAATAAGTATCACATTCGAATGGCAAGTTTAAGTTATTTCTATAAACCCAGTGTTGGTTTTGTGTTTGAAACTGTCCCACTGTGTTCTCTGGTAAGACTTAACTAAAAGAAGGTGGGACTGAATGACTTTGTTTTGCTGTCGTGTCATTCAGGTTTACTTATTCACTTTATTCCATCAATTGATAACAAAAATTTACATATTATATGTATTTGGCTGTCACATACTTCGTCATTTTTTCAGCACTTCAACTTTGATAGAAATAACTTACAGTATATTAAAATACCAGTGTTCTTATAAGCTCCCTCTAATACAACAAAATACATGTGTAACGGACAAGTCAATAATCTATGCAGATAAAAGAAAACTGCTTCTTCTTGTGTTTATATTAACGTAATACTAAACATGAGCTTTTCAGTGAGAGTTATTTTAGTTTTTCAGTGGGTAATATCTAAAAGTATTTTCCACTGAACCATCACCTTTTATATCTAAATAACTGTTGTTTAATTCAGATGGGTCCATTTTTCCTGCTCTGTGGCTTCTGATAACGCTAAATTTTCATCATTTTTAATTAGCTTGGTGAATTTGATTTTTCATATAAACCTTTGATTTCAATTTTGATGTTGCCGTGCCATTAGAAAACATCGCCGTACCAATGTTGTTATTTTTACTTCAGTGTGGAGAGATATTGGTTGTGCCCTTCACCGATGTTGGCTGGTCACCATATTTTCCTCTAATATCAGGACTGGTAACTGAAATGGGTGGACTGCTGTCACATGGTATTTATAATTATTTGATAGCAATGCTAATCCTATTTTCACACACACGTACACACATGTGCACACACACACATTTTATATTATTTTATATCATACATCCTGAAGGCATACAATATAATTTATAAATTTTTTCAACACTTATATTCTGCATGTGCTTTATTTGTATGTTGCTGTCATAATGGAAAATGAACGCATTAAAATATGTGACAGGTGTTGGCAGTACACATTTTACAGCAGTAATTTCTACATATATCTGTATTTGTCCGAAACAGAATACTACTGATCATATTAAGCACTGACATCCCGCTGAAACTATAAATTGTGTTCTTATACAATATTAAGAAATAAATATATTTGATGTACTATATGACAACCAGGTGCAGTTGTGGCTAGGGAATATGGCTTGCCTTGTATTGTGAATGCTCAGAATGCCACTTTCTTGCTAAAATCAGGTAAGTAGCATGTGAGTATGGCAGTTTATTAAACGTAATAATCAACAACAGTCAGTCGTAGGTAGCTGTCTCCCGTTGCCGTGTGGAGCATTGATTATCCAATATTATTATTTTATTTTTTAACAGTTTAATGAGCCCTTATGAAGGGGGTTAAAGGTGGCCAGAAACATAATAATTCTCACTATGATTGAGGGAAGCCACCGATTATTTGGCAGAAATTTATTTAACTGCATGGTAAATTCGGCTATCTGTTAGACCATATTTTAGCCACCTCTTGACACGAGGCGAGATCACCGAGAGCTTCAGCTGCTACGTTTGTAAGGAAGGAGATTATACATTTTGCCGTTCCATTATTCAAATGGAATTAAGCTGGACAAGAAAGTTATCAATATCTGTGTAGCTAACTTTCTTGTGATTGGGTGATCCAGAAGACACGATCTCACGAAGTACGATTGCAGATGGTTCTCAGATGACCCGTTTACATCATGCTGTGTTACAACCCCATTGAGCCAATATTGGACACTATTGTTGTGAAATTGTTTACATAGATTTGTGCAGAAATTATGACTATTATGCATCCCTCCACCTATTGGCAAATAAGATTAGACCAAATGTTTAAATTCAGTGGAGACTAATCAGCACGGTTTCTCATTTAAAAAGAGTGTCACTTTCTGATGGACATAGGTATGAATGTGTACGCCATTTAAATAAAAGATTGAAAACAATGACTGGTTTATGGTGAAAGTGCAGTCTAACCCCGCCACCCGTGAACAGCTGCAAACCACATCTACCACCAACCTTTGATAAGGACCTGATTTCTTGCCGTGATAATGCCCCCATTATCCATCCCCCATTATTCAGCCACTGCCAATGTTTACGCATTATGAATAGCATGCATTGCCATATGAGTGACCGCCGCTATTACTGTCACACACTGGCCTTGAAATGTTTCTGGTAATCTATGAATTGACTGACAATCTGTCACGGTCATTAGGCGGCGATCATGACGGTGTTGATATTGCAATTGGCGATAGATTAAATAAAGTGATAGTTGGGGTTAACAAAGGATCAAAAGCCGCATGTAAAAAAAAACACTCCAAGGCTGTCTGCTGAATAAGCCTCCCCCACTCTAATGCCACCCCACCACAACGCTAATTTTCA
The DNA here is from genome assembly GCA_025642065.1 of Paralvinella palmiformis. NCBI lineage: Eukaryota > Metazoa > Annelida > Polychaeta > Terebellida > Alvinellidae > Paralvinella > Paralvinella palmiformis. Next base: position 156,409 of record JAODUP010000506.1, on the reverse strand, counting down.
GACAGGTCCCAAAGTTGGCATAAAGGTGAATGTTAGACCATACTTAGAAAGAAAAGTATTTCATGGTTGTAATGGAATACAAATAGGGAGTACTCCATATAATGAGTAAACAAGTACAGCAAAGTACTTGAAAAGTATGTACTTGAGTACAACAAGTAAAATTTCACCAGGTGAGGACTGCAACAAAATATTAATTTTATGTATATAACCAATTGAAACAAATTTTTCTGTTTGAGAATAAAAAAGTTTCCTTTGGTTTACAATATATATTAACAAATATAAGAAAAAGTGAATTTATGTGCATTCCAAATTGTAATATTTCCAAATGTTTGAATTTCAGAATTATTTAAAACCACGTAACAGCATGCTTACTATTTTATTCACAGGAGATGAGGTGATTCTTAATGGCACAATGGGAACGCTGAAGCTGTTGAAATGATCTGCAACTGTTGATCCAGACTTATTATCTCTTTGGTTTAGACATAACTTATTAGCATATGAGTTGAAATAAGGACAGATGATTATTTGTTTTATATAAAAGTGCATTTTAGTAAGCAGCACATGTACCAAGTATCTATACTCTTGTTTGCTTCCTCATGATTATACCAAGAAAGATTCTGTAACTAAAGCTGTATCTGACACGTGTTAAGAAGTCCCTTGATTCTAGAATAAATATAATGTAGTTTTCTAATTTAATACTAAATGATTAGTCTTTTAATTTAGATTACTAAAAGCTAGATATAATGCTAGATTAATCTAATAGACAGGTATTTACATGGAACTGTGTATTGTTTTCAATATATCTGATGGAAAACCTAATCTACCGAGTTTGATGAAAACCTAATTTGGTATATAAAAGCTTAAATTAAGAAAAAGAATGTTGGTAGCCATTTAGAGTTAATATAGTTAAATTAAACAAGAGATTATATTGTGTGAGAAGGTTATTCGCCCACTGATGAGACAACGAGATCTAGGTTATAGATTTATATTTTAATTATGTGTAACAATTGTAAGTAAAGATGTTTAAAGTTAATAGAGCTCTATATATAAACACGAGGTAGACACACTATTGGAATGCCAAAAACCAGTGCATATTAATAGAAAAGTCCATTGTACACACAATGCTTTTTGGTATGTCCTGTAAACATGTTCATTTACAAAATATGTAAATGGCCATTAAATAGTTTTGGTAAAGTGCTTTAAAAAATTAAAATGTTAATCTTGGTGAAATAATGTTGAAAATGGCGAGTGACAAAATATTGCCAATTTTTCCCGTCGCTAAAATATCATGTTGCACAGAACTTCGGATGACACTCTGAAACCACTGTTTTGACTAACACACTGAATATTTTTAATATTCTTATTATTCAATAATTATATATGCTGTTAAAAGTTACATAAACATGAGGTAGACACACTATTGGAATGCCAGAAACCAATGTCTGTTAATATCAACATCCACTGTACACGCACACAAATTGTAAATGAACCTGGCCACAGGACATATCCCAAAGCATTGCAACTGGCTGTTAAATAGTTTTGGTGAAGGACAAGTGCTTTAAAAAAATTAAGCCGTAAATCTTGAGATGTGAATGATTCAGTGATATCATCCAACCGATGTTCAGTATTGGATAGTGTTCATCTCAGTAGAGTTCTATATTTGATTGCCGATATTTCTCTATATTTTTTATATTTCTTTTCACCCAACATTATATTATCAGTACTCGAGCAGTTTGAAGAATATTGTAAATGCAATTTTTCTACTGTTTTACATTATACAAATGGTTTTATAGTTAAATATCACCTACACTCAGAGATAATTGTGTATAGTGCCCAGAACTTAACCCCCCCCCCCTAGAAAAGGACGCTGTACCAAATGCGGTATTTAATAATAATAATTTGCCTGCTGGGATGACATCAGTTATTTTGTGATAAACTAGATCACTGCGTGTGGGCCAAAGAATGCTTTTTAAAAAGAAGTTTCAATACTGGTGTTTAGTTTGTATGGTATTTAAGCCGTTCTTTTATAGCTTAGATGTAATAAAAAGATTTTAACGACATGAAATTTTGTTGTCTACTGATTTCATTGAATTAAGCGCTCCTGGCCACTTGGATAACAAATGAAGAAAACGAGGAAATATATTATAATTCAGACAAACATTGCTTGATTGGATGTATCGAATTCAAAAGGGTTCATCTAACATATGCATGCCACCAGCGATGGCATCTGGGTTGCCAAGCCCTTCTTGAAAATTAAAGAAGTCGCGGCCTGTCCGTTTGGAAGCTTCAGCGCCTATCGTAAAATTCGCAGGCATCCAAGGTCGCCGACTTAACGGGCGACGATATCGTCGCACGATCTTTAGGTCTTCGGATTGGTCACGTGTGTGTGTCCTCTTTTGTAACAACACGCCACTCTATTCATTCGGGGCGGAAGCGTGACTACAGAAATAACTACGCGACGATTCTAATTCCTACATAGTTCCTAAGATTACCCAAGCAGGTTGTCTGCCACGCTAACAAGTCCCAGTCATTTTTTAGGTTTTAGCATTTCCTGTTGAGCTGCTGCACGTTCGAAGTCTAAAGATGTAATCACCACTAAGATGGATATGTTCGCACACCCTGTGAGTAGCGTGGCGTCGGCCTGTTGTCGCGTAATCATTTATGGGTAACTTAGACTGTCGCTGTTACCAAGGCCGTCTGGGAATGGCCAACCCATGATGATTTATCATCTAGCGGTTTCAAATCATCCGGATCGGAATTAATCTGTTTGATGCACAGGAATCCAGAAAAGTACGACAGCCGGATCCTACACTATGTGTAGTATGTTGAGCCGATATAGTGTATCATCCTACCACGAATGGTCAACGGCCCAAGAATCTAACCACAGTAACTCAGATAGAACTATATCCACAACATATCATTTGTTTAATATAATATATTAGAGTAAGCCAGTTATATATACATCTTATTAATAGTAGTTAAAACACAACACGCCAAACACCCAACTCATGAAGTAAAAGTTTTTCAGATGAAAATGTCTAGCTTTAAAAAACCTCGAAACACTGGGCACTTAGAGGAATGTGATGGGTGTACAAAAACCCTTCCCCATTCGATTGTAGGACAGTTGCTCGCCTGGACACTTTCTCACTAAGAAAATGAAAAAGTGGACACTTGCTCACATGGGCAATCGGAGAGATGTGGTTAAGTAAATGTTGATGTTTTACGGCCACTTTTGTGCACGAGGTAGGCTAAATGGGGCAAGCGACCCCCAAAGGTAACAAGGAGAAGTGAAAGATGAAACATCCTTCAGACTTGGTTTCGAACCCAGCTGCTATAGATCTGTGGCCAATCGCGCTACCAGTTAGGCCATGGAAGCGCCCAGATGTGGTTAAGAGACGGCCGCCTGAGAACTAAGACGGGATAGATCAGATCACACTTTAACATAAAGGTGTTTGAATTATAAGCCCATGCGATCATATTGCCGCAATTCCAATTTTAAAGTCATCGGATATTTGAATTTTCAATTTTCCCCATTCCATTACGTTTTATACTGTTTCAAACATCAGACAAATGGCGCACACCAGCACATCATACATACATAGGCGGCGCAAGGGGACGGGGTGTGTGGGGTGGTAGAGGAAATTCGTATAAAAAAATAGTTATGCTGAAACACATATATTTTAAGTTTAGGACACGCTAATAATGCCTGTGTGTGTGTTTCCAGTGTTGACTCGAGCATGTTCTTCACTGTTTGTAAATTTCGCTCATCGAGACCATTTTCCTGAGCAAAATGAGGTGAACTGGTAACACGAGCAAATCCATAATGCCTACTGAACTGGTGGAATTCTTAAGGGGTATATTTTGCACCACTAACTGTTATTAGAGGTTCTGGGATTCTATGGTTATCAAACATCCACTTTAGGTGATTTATCACAATTGACGATGTGATATTGTTCAATCTCCCCGGAATAGGAAATTTATTGTAGTAGGCCACAACCAATACATATTGGTTATTGTACTAACTGATTGATTCGAAAGTTCAGGTGTGCCAAGCCCATTGTGGAACATCATGTAGAACATCATGGTTCCTTAGTGTTTGCATTTTGGTGTTTGTAGAAAGCACGATCTCACCAGGTCATCTATATGATATTATTAATGCCACACCAGAATACTGCTCTCTGCATACAGTTTACAGTTTTCCCCTCCCCGGTGGGCATAATGTATTTGATAAAGTGCTTCCTCCCGTTGAGGTGCAGGAATGACGATACAAGTGGCTTTCACAATCAAGCCATCGATATTCATGTAGATATGGTGGGCATTGTGATAGAGTGCTGGGCCACCCTTTATTTGTGTACTCTCATAATGCGAGTAGTGTGTGGTCCTTGGCAGTTTCGTCTCTAATCTGCTTCATCCGAATAGCACTGGTATTAAGCTGAAGGTGTAATTCGTGAACGGACACATCTATGTCCTTGATTGTGTTACCCACGCATTGCTGTACTCTGTTAAGGGCATCAGCGAGAGCTATTCGTTTACCAGGTAAATATTTGATCATAAGGTCATACTTCTGTATACGCAATAATATACGTGCTAATTGTGGAGGTACATTAATCAAGTGCTTGTGGTAGGTTGACTCGAGCAGTTTATGATCCATTTCAATTGTCACAGTTCTACCATACACGTGGTAGTGGAATCTTTCTTCCAGATCGAACGCGACTCCCTACGTTTCCCTCTCAATGTTTGAGTAACGTGGTTGTTTCTCAGTTAGTGACTTACTGGCGAATGCAGTTGGGAAACATCTGATTGCAATAATGCTACACCTAGCCCGTGCCGGCTGGCGTCAACTTGAATCACCGGCGGTTTCTTGTGATCATAGTATTTAAGTACCATATAGGTGATGAGATAATCCGTTTCAAGGATTGAAAACCAGCAGAGTCCTCAGGCCCGCAAATAAATTCGCAATGGTCACGAAGCGGTTCTGAGGCCCGCAAATAAATTCGCGGTCCTGTTTGCAATGGTTATGAAGCGGTTCTGATGCTGTTAAGAATTATCAATAATTGTCAATAAAATAGTCGGACATCCAGTTAATGCTTTATTTCATACATTGGCCAAAACGTCCTACATTGAAAATAATAGTTAGCCAGAATATCTCAGGCCAAAATGCCCTAGGCCAAAACGTCCGCCAGCCAAAACATCCTAGACTCAATACGAGCTTTGATCAAAGGCTATTTATATTTAGGTTCTCTGCTTTGATCATCAAGTTTGATGTTCCAGTATCCACTCCTAGCACGGGAAAATATTTAGTTTCGTTCAAATTTGGTAGACCATCATCAAGCGTAGGTATGAAATGATATGGGCCTTTGACTGCATTCACCACAGGAAATACTGCAGGATCTAGTGTTATTTTGTATTTACCCTGGAAACACCCCGAGTTATTCTGCCTTGGCCTGCTCATTACCTACGGGCTTGTTACCAGGACCGGCTGGCTGTGTATCTGTGACAGACGGAGAGAGCGCATTCATTTATAGATCATAGTTTATAGCTATAGAAGCTCGAGTGCGCGACAGGTTGATAGGCCAATAATCACTGGTCCATCCTCAACTTTAAAATGACAGAAGCGTATCTTTAGAGTATATTCACCTTATCGTACTACTTTGAAGGTGAGTTATGGTCCACTTGAACTTGTTGTGCGATGGTGGCCGGAGCACACCCCAAAGTCCACGGATGGAACTGGCAATCCTGTAAGTTCAGCCATTGTTCACAGCAATGTCTTTATAATGGTCCTTGGTGCACATGACCTAGATTAGGCAAGATGGCGCATGCATAGTTTATGTTAATGAGTTGACAACTTAAAAGTTAATCAATAAATTGTGACTTCGTAAAGACAAATGAATTACTAACACACACCAAATGTAATATCCACTTCAACTTCTGTGCCCATGCATGTTATATGTTTGTTTATGAACCAGACATGGGGTCAATTCAATTCCGGAATTGGAATTGATTATTTAAAAAAAATGGAATTGGAATTAATAAATTTGGAATTGGAGGTTTCATACAAACAAATTTAATCCACAAATTAATTTAACAGTTAATTTTTTAATTTAGAAATATTTCTTCCATGACAATCCTACTCGGAATATAAACTACTATGTATTTCAAGTAGGTTATCGGAGTACCTATAGTAGGTAAAAAAGAGTCAGTAAAACGGAATTGGAATTGATAAATTTGGAATTGAATTGTTAATTTGATGTGGAATTGGAATTGACAAAATTATTTTCACCCCATATCTGATATCAACTCGACTGAAGAAGTTAAACCCATGATAAATTATAGCATTTTACTAAATTAAACTATATATGTACTATTCTTATTGACATGTCTAATATAACTGCGTGTTTTCAAGAAGTTGTACTGCTTTATAAAATATTAAAACCAATGATCTCTCTCTCTCTCTGTCTCTCTCTCTCTGTATGTGCGTGTGCCTGTGTGTGATACGAAGTTCGAATTGGTACGAATTGGTATGGTACGAATTAGAGTAGTTGCCGAATACCAATTCGTATCTAGTCTGAAGTCGCTGTGCTGTGTTCAGTGTGATGTATACTACAGTGAGAGAATTTATAAATATAAATAGTCTTTGCTAAAGTTAACGAGCTGAATACTTCATATGCTTGGTTTAATTTATTATGTGCCATTCTAGTTGCAAGAAGATTATATATATATGTCGTTTATATGTGTTGGACAGTCTTAAGTCTAGGCAGACTTGTTACAACGCATACGGCGATACGCCATGATCCAGGCTCAAGCTGATACGGAAAATTGGTTGGCATGATAGACTCTAATACATCTATACTAGGCTTTAGTCTACTTATTCATGTACGACACCAAACAGATTTGTTGACATTGATTATAAGGTAAATACGTTTTCTATATAAGTTGGATTTATTAAATCAAAATGATGTTTAATGTATTCAGTTAATGAATTATTTCAGCCTACACCCACAAACACGCCACATAATTAATAGACTATGTCTGATGAAAAACACAAATCTTATTGACATTCACTTGTAATGAATATGTACACTATTAGCACACGTTTAATTACTTTGTTAGATACACAACGGTAATTTGTTGTTAATTGATTGATTGATGTTCTACGGCCACTTGTGCACAAGGTAGGCTAAATGGGCCGAGCGACTTTCAAAAGTAATGAGACCAAGTGAAAGACGAAACAACTTTCAGATATGCCCACGCCGGGATTCGAATACGGGTGGTAGTGATCTGTGGTCCAGCACGCTACCGCTAGACCACGGAGGCGCCCCCGTTAGTTTGTGGTTAATGGTAAATACAACGCCTGGGTTTTCCCCAGTTTGTAGGCATTATGGACGATTCGCCTTCGGTTGCATTCGCACTCGATATAAAAAGGTCTATTCGCCCTTTATTATTATTCGCCCCTAATAAAAGGGACTATTCGCCCTTGTATTATATAATAAATTATATATTAAAAATTTGGTTCATTATATAGATAGAATGACACACACACACACACATATATATATATATATATATATATATATATATGGGTCATTCCCACCTGACCACTTCAGATTCTATTAACTTTTTTATATCAGCTATCATATATGTGATGAGGCCATAAATATTTCTTAGTGAAAGCTAAAAATTGGAGGCAAAATTTTTATGTTTCACTGAGAAATACTACACTAGTTTGAAGTGGCATGGGTTATTTCTAGTTATGCCCCTTTCGAAATCATGCCTAAGTTTTAGCCCTGTTTGAACCCTGACAATTTTTAATTAATTGGCATAGACACTTGAAACTTTCAGGGCTGACGTAAAGCTGTGTCATAGTTCTATCAACAGCTGCAATAAAATGAAGCTAATGAATAAACCTATGGTTGGCAGGTCAAGCCAAAATCTGAATTTGATCAAGTTCAGTTTATTTTCTACCAACTTTACAAGTCAGTATCTTCAGAACCACGATAGTTAGCAATGTTCAACTATACAGTTTAAATTTCTGTACTCTAGAGTAATAATAAAATGCATGACTAGCATACAAACATAATTGTTCTCAGAATTTAACCATATAAATATGAAAATATTATGTTTTGACTTTTTTTGTGGGGCCATATCAGCATGTGCTATAGGAATTAGGTGATCTATGTGGTTTGGAAGAGCTCAGTTTTCTCTGATGCCAGACCCAACATCTAGCCATGTTTCCTTCCACATTAAAATTAATTATCAAAATATGCATATTTTAGGACTTGAGAGATAACAATTTAACAACTTCAAAAATATATGATTTTCATCATTTATTTTAGTGACATTATATATATATATATATATATATATATATATATATATATATATGCATACATATATGCACACAAACAGATGCGAAAGTAATTAATTCATATTTTACAAAATGGCGCATGATAAAATTTATCATAATCTGATGCGATTACGAAACGGGAAGGTCCAGTTTTAAAACGGCCAGGGCTGACAAACGGGTCGGTACAGGAACATTTGCTAACATGTAAACTAAAAGTTGACTTTTGGATGAATCTGTCTGTGATTAATCAATAAGATACAGCTATATAACAGGTTTAAAATCGACAATTTCATCTACCACAGTACCATATAAACAGGTTAGGATTATATCAAGTTCAATTTATATTATATCTAGCCACCAACGCACCATATCAGTTACCTTTGGCAAACTTTATGGCAATGTGTTAATGGCGAATAACCCCAACGTCCTTGCTTACTTATAAAAATAACAAATAATCCCTCCAAGACTTTCCAAGCTAAAGCATGGATGTAGATGTGTATAGTAGTCTCGGGGTTGGCCACATGTTGGACATATAAGATCGAAAGGCTGCTCGCTAAGAAAATCAGGTGAAACATCCCACCGGCTCAGGTAACTCTAGGATTCAATCCCGCTAGAAGTACGCCCGCGGAGCCAGTAGATCTATCAGTGGATTAACTCGATTGCATAAACAGTAATTGAGAATAAAGAAGTAATAGCCAAACGAGACAAAATAGTTCTAACAAAACAACTTGTAAGCATTAAATGGTCAAAACACGGAATGCCCAATTAACAAATACCCGATGTGTAATTTATTTTACTTTCATGAATGACAGCTAAGAGCAATAGTTATAGCTCATTGTTTCCAACTTTAACTAACACGCTTTGATGTAAAATGTCGGTGCAGTGAGTTGTGCTTCCTATCTACTTTCTGCAGTAATCAAACATGAAGGTAATGTACTCGAACGTACAAATTAACATTATAATTTTAAATATTATTATATGAAGAATAAATTATAAGAAAGATATGTGAATAATTTTATGAATTTGCTAATTAGTATTGGTGATGGCATAAAATAGTATTCTGTTGACGACAAGTTGATTCTGATTATGCGTGTATAATAATTGTTAAGACTAAACGCTACGTGTAATATAATACAATATAAGCTATAGGTTTGTTTTCAAAGTTCAGTATGCGTTTACATTTATGTGGCGTTACTCGTCTGGATGCTGCTTCTGACTGATCTGTGCGTGTGCAATAATGTCGAGGCTAGCCAATTGTTATTATTTTGTGATGTATTGTGGCGGCTGAAGAAAAGTCTGGTTCGCTGTGGAGACTAAGCACAATTAAAGTAGTGCTTGGTGTAGTTACACTATAATCATTAGAGATCTCATCCATGCATGTATTGTTCTTTTTAATACTACGTGCAGCTTTAATTTTTCCGGCAGACGGTCAGTTCTGTTCCGAGTCATTTTCGTGTACTGAACGAATAAAACAATTTAAATCGATGAAGTAAGAAAATAATGCTTCGTTAGATAATATGATGATGATAATAATAATAATATTAAATGAGGGAGACACATACGGTCTGTGATTTACATTACACAGCATGTGATAATAATATCATTGGTGACATCTCAAAGAAAAGGAATCTGGTCCAGCCTGTCATATTTAATTCATAATGCATAATAAATCCATTCCAAAAAGAAATGATAGCTGATTTTCAATCATGTATTTATATATATATATATATATATATGCGCGGGTCACAAGACAACTTTACTTTGTGATGAATAACATTACTGGTAGTTTTGTTATTTGCAACATAGTACATAACTTGTAACTTTCCATTATCAATGTGGTATATGTAAGTAGTTTTGTCGACGTGGCCGTATGTGTCAAGAACGCCGTGGGGCGCCTCCGTGGTCTAGCGGTAGCGTGTTGGACCACAGATCACTACCACCCGTGTTCGAATCTCGGCGTGGGCATATCCGAAGGTTGTTTCGTCTTTGACTTCGCCTCATCACCTTTGGAGGTCGCTCGGCCCATTTAGCCTACCCTGCGCACAAAAGTGGCCGTAAAACATCAATCATCATCATCAAGAACGCCGTGATCTTCGGGTAATTGTTCTTTGTTTATTTTGACATATCGTTCTTTGCTTTCAGAATTGGTCAGGTGGCCGCATCGTATGATAGATATGCCGTGCCGCAGATCGTTAACTGTTATTGTTCTGACGATCGCCGTAACGGTGCTTACCGGAGTCTCAGCCGTGCCGTGTCCAAGTAAGTGCGCTTGCACGAAGGAAATTGTCGACTGCAGCGGAAGAAAATTGCCGGGAATCCCGACGGATATCCCGACAACTGTCACCAGGCTCCAACTTGGCCAGAACCTGATAACGCGCATTCCAGCCGGCTCGTTTAGTAACCTGACTGATTTGCGCTGGCTGAGCTTGAAGAACAACGAACTGTTCAGCGAATACGTCGATGTGGACGCTTTCCGCGGGCTGAAGAAGCTGAAATATCTCTTCCTCACCTCCAACAAGTTGAAGGCGCTAGAACGGGAAATGTTTACCGACCTGACCTCGTTGCAGAAGTAACGTTCCTCTGTATAGTATTTCTTTAGCAGTTCATCATCGTACGTAGCATCAGACGGCCCTAATTGGCATAATCGGCTGTCCGCCCTTTTTAATCTGTCGTCTGCTTTCTATTTATCGCCAGGTTATATCTGTCCCAGAACGAAATGACGGAGATACCGGATCTCTCGTACTGCGTGGGTCTGACCAGGTTCGGGATCGACAACAACCGATTGAAGAGCGCCCACTTTCCGGACGGCTTCGGGAAGCTGAGGAACCTATCCACAATTGTTCTTAGCAATAACCAGATCGCCAGCATCAAGTTCGACGACCTGAAATCGCTGAATAATAGCAATATTCGAGCTATAGACCTGGCCCGGTGTGGTTTGAGCCTATTGGATGGTTCGATTTTCGCGATGTTCCCTCATTTACAGTCGGTCAATCTCGGTTACAATTCGTTCAATCTCACCAGTTTGCGAAACATCATGAGACACCTTCAGACAAGTCAGATAAGCTCACTCGGTCTGGGTGGGATCAAGACAGACCGACTTCCCGGGGACTTTTTTGCCAATTTTTCCGCCGTACCTCTGATCACGCTTGACATGTCACTGTCGCAAATAGATCTCCTGGACAACGGCACGTTTACTTCCCTGAAACGACTCCAGCATCTGTATCTGTCGCGTTCAAAGATCGTGGTAATCGCAGACGGGGCATTTGGCGACATTGGAGTCAACCTAACGCTGAAGCTGGACAATAATAACTTAGAAACAGTTCCCCCTGGACTACCGCCGTCGCTGCAACAGTTGGACCTTTCGCACAATGTTATTGACAAGTTGAGTGCGCACCAGTTCATTAATTTGAGGAATTTATTGAAATTGAACTTGGCCAACTGCAAGATACACCAGATAGTGAACGACGCCTTTGATGGCGTTAATAATTTGAACGTTTTGAATCTGGACTATAACACTTTCGGCGGCAGTAACATCGGCAATAAGGTGCTCCAGCCCCTGATACATCTAAAAACGCTATCTCTAAAGGGAAATCGCATGAAGACCATTCCCACCCAATCAAAACTCTTCGAATCGTTGACGGAATTGGAGGCACTCGACATGAGCGACAACGACTGTACCGATATTGCACCAGGTATATTCGGTTCGTTGAAGTCGTTGAAAACTTTGGATTTGTCCGGAAACGATCTCGGATTATATGTAGACCAGCATGCGTCTGAGATATTTGCGCATCTGACGAAATTGGAAAATTTAAACGTGAAGAACAGCCACCTTTACAGATTGCCCATGGAACTCTTCAGTGATCTAACGTCTCTTAATAAACTGATCCTGACGAACAATCAGATTGCCGAGTGGGAGAGAGGCCTGTTCAGAGGGATGGGATTGCTGAAAATAGTTAACCTTTCCAGCAACGGCATAGCGGTGATAAACAAGACATCCGTGGAGGATTTGCCGGATGGCGTCGTTCTCGACCTGACAGAAAATCCGTTCTCCTGTTGGTGCGATTTGACGTGGTTCCGAAACTGGATCGACAGTCAGGCTAACAGCAGCCGGGTCTCTCTTCCCGGCAACGCCTCATATCAGTGCCATTCGCCCACATCAATGGTCGGAAAGTCTGTGCTTGATTTCAGGCCGGAGTCCATCCACCGAAATTGCTTCCCTCTTCCCTGGATGGAGATCATCATTTCGGCCGTAACTGGAACGGTGGCGCTGTTTACGGCATTCATCATGGTAATTTATAAATATCGGTGGAGTTTAAAACTCAGATGGTACAAGATGAGGAGGCCATTTCCGTCAGGCAGAAGACGGGAGTCTAATTATGCTCGGCTGGACAGCGACGATGAGGAACCGCATTATGACGTGTGTGTGCTTTATGGACCGAATAAGGATGATTGCAAGTGGGTAAAGTCGGTAGGTTTCAGTATTGATTAGTTGGAAATGGAGCGCTTTTAGTTGGAACATCGGGTGTCAGAACGACGAGAAGTAACTGTACAAACACAGCACGGTATCTATGTTTGATAGAATCCACATTTTAAGTATGGTATTCGTCACTAAGTAATTGAAATAGCCGGGTTCTTTTCTCTCTCAGTGTTAAAAAAAGTTAAGCGCTTTCGAGAGTTTGCACGGATACCTCTACCCACCATGACGTCACATATGTTCCCTCCCCTAATTATTCTCCTCTTTCACAACGCTTTGTGGTGATAGTGAGCTCCGGTGGCCTAGCGGTTAAGCACCCGGCACTTGATGCCAAGGGTCACAGGTTCGATCCCAGCAAGAGGTCAACAATTTTCCCGCGATTAATTTCTCGGCTCACAACATTGTGGGTGCCTGACCACGTTAAATTGCGCTGCCGTCTCCACTGAATTATTAAAATAAGCCGGGACGTTAAAGACCCCCCCGAGGACGTAAAACACTTTGGCAGTGACCACCCTCATGGTATTTCGGCTCCATCTTTCCAGACTGCTCCCCTGTGAGTGGTGGGGGAGGGTATTCTCAACCACTCCAACATAGAGACTGTGCTGAATAAGTGACAGCTTGGGGATTCTCCCTGAAATACAAATCAATCGACGCTTTGTTTTAACACTGACGTGTATTGTTCTCGCCCATGAAAATTATTATCTGTACAGCGCTTAAGTATGTTAGTAAGGACGCTTAAGTATGTTAGTAAGGGCGCTTTATTAAAGTTCCGTATGTTATACCATATAAGAAATTTTATCTGGACACTGATTTGGTTTTTGGAAGGGTAAATTAATATTCATTTATATTTGTAGAAATGAATTTTCTACAAATGCCTTATTATTGAATTTGATTTGTTAAGATATGAATTCTTTTAAATATAGCTCTCTATATTATTATTATATTGTATCATATATAACAAAAACAGAAATGATGTAACTATGTCACAACATTACGTAAATGGCCACATAATTGTTTGAAATTCTGCTAACAGGTCAAGGAACAAAAAATCTCATTTTAAGTGGTCTGTCACTGCCATTTTATGTGCCAACGACACCCAACTTGCTTTATTACGCCGTGCAGTTATTTCTCTCCCATTTTGGGCGGGCTTACTGCACCAGGATCAGCTCCCTAGATCGCCTACGCCTCTTGTTTGTTTCAGATGTTGATTCCTGAAATTGACAAAACCAAATCAGGTAAGTGGAAGGTGTTCTTCGAGGAGAGGGACGCTCTGCCGAACAAATCCGACATCGGACAGATCGCTTCCGCTATCTACAGCAGCGACACGATCATCTTGGTGCTGAGCTCTGCTTATGTCAGTGACAGCAGGCGACTTTACGAGGTGAGGGAATACAGGTAGTCGTCGACTTACGACCTGCGCAACTTACCACCGTTCCACTTTACGACCGGCGGTACGACATAAAGATGACCATAATATCATTACACAGTGTTTTACGACCGGATCAACTTACGACCGTCGTAAGTCGATGACTACCCGTCGTACAAATAAGGATAGGCCAGACTAGTCCAATTGTAAGCTTCCACATTAATGTGAACGAAGAAGATGATGATAATGAATAATAGTAAATATTATTAGGCCGATAATGATGATGATGATGATGATGATTATCGCTGTTATTTTTAACCAGATTGAACTAGTATTCTCGTCAGTCCAGACTAGGCGGGCGAAATGTGAGGATGTGATCATCCCAGTTTTGCTGGATGAGTATGCTGGTGTGACAATGCCGCGGCTTCTTCATCCCCTCATTAGAAATGATTACCATTTAACGTGGACGGAAAGTTCGACTGATGGACAAAGTCTGTTCCGGAATAAGCTAATGGATAGGCTGACAAAACTTGTGAATCGCGTTGACGTGGCTGAGGCCTAATCCTTTACTCTCCCCCTCTCTCTCTCTCTCTCTCTATATATTATATATATATATGGGTGTGTGTGTGTGTGTGTATCTAGCATAGATTAGTTATTAGGCTGTACTAGTCAGTTGTGTTACAAGTTCTCTCCCATTACTAAAGTTCTCGGTTGTATCGCCTAAGCTCGCCGTCTCTACATCTCGCTGACAGTTAGTTTTAAGGGGGGAAGGTTTTCGAGCAAGACCTGACCCAATTGGCTAATTATTAAACACGGGGAGCTTCCGCTATTGGTAGGGACTTTTAAATGGGCGTAAGGAAAATGACGCGTGAAATGAGAGTCGTTTTTGTTTTGCTTCAGTTTTAAGCTTTGATGGGAATACAATGGTTTTCATCGATTTATTTATAGCTATGTTAAGTGGTAATGACATGGCAAATTGTATGTTTTAGTAATAGTAGCGTATTCCCATTGTCATGTCCACAACTCGTTTTGAGTTTTAGAGAATTTATGGTGTTATGGTGTTTATTATTTCTTTACTGTCAGTAGGACTAAAATATAGAGATGCTGCTTTCTTACATGTCGGCATGTAAGTTTGATTATTTGTGCTGGAGGGTGATATATTAGAAGCATATTTAGGTCCAATCTTAGAGAAACATTCGCTAAATTTGTCTGTAATCTAAGTGGGATCATTTTCAATTGTGTTATCTATTTTTAATGAATTTGATATTGGTGTTTTGTCATTTTTTTTCTGTTGAGTATCTCATTTAATGTGCTCCATGTTTTCTTAATGTTTGATTTGTATTGTTGAAATAAGTTACCATAATATATCTCACTTTGTTTACGTTTGATTCTGGTAAAGTTATTCCTGTAAGTTATATATTTAACATGTTCCCGTGATACGTTTTCTTTACTCAATTGCTTTTTATAAAGTTTAATTAAGTATTTTGATGAATGTAGTATTCGGGGGGTTATCCACGTTTCTCGTATTTCTGTTTGGCAGGTATCTTGGTTATCTTTTTAGGTGCAAACTATTCTATAACATCATTTATTTGATCTATAGTTATGTTAAAACACGCTTCAGCATCACTTGAGTTTAGACTAGACCAATCGGTTTTTGATAAGGCCTCACAAATTTGTTGATACGTGTTGTTATTGAATTTTCTATGCTCAAAGATTAAAGTCTCAGTTTTCATCGATTTATAATTTTCGGAAAACAAGAACATTGGTAAATGATCTGATAGTATTATTTAATATTATTGCTTATGATAATTTAGGTTCTTTACTTGTTTTTTTTTTAAATGTATATATTGTCAATAAGAGTGGCCGTACTATGCGTTATTCTGGTTGGATTTGTAATTGTAGGTAAGAAGCCTGCACTTAGGAAAAGGTCCATCAACTCAGAAATATGTATTTGATTTTTATATTTTAGGTAATCGAAATTTTGTTTCCAACACAATTTCTTTTTTAATATCTTGGAGTTTATTTAAAATCATTTCATAGTAACTAATCGATAATATTTCACTGGTATTAGAAACTCGGTATATTTCACCAAAGATACAATTTACAGTTTTTGAGTGAGCCTCCACAAATATTGATTCAAATTTACCGTCGATATTAACAGAACTATCATCACAGATAATGAAATTTAAACACTCCTGATATACATAGCAACACCACCTCGTGAACCAATCTGTCTTTTCTGCAGACTAACCCGGGATTGAATAAAATATATAGTTGTTATCAGGTAAGAATGTTTCACACAACATTATGCAATGCATATTAATTTTTATATCGTGAAATCGGGAGATTATTTCTTTCAGTTCTGTAAATTTGTTTGGCAAACTGCGAATATTAAAATACATTGTATAATATTTGACATTTTGCGCATTTGCCAATACTGTTCCATTTCATAATAGCTATTGTCAATGTGCAAAGCGTACAGAGGATTTTCTCCATCATTGTCATCATAATAGTTATTTAACAGACAGTTGAGGTTGGGATTATCATCTTCAATATTCAATTTATCATTTTGATTGAAATAAAAAGATCGCGTTTATGCTCATTACATTCCCTATAACTCCATTTTAGGCATAAATATTCAACAGCACACCATGGACAGCAGACACACACAGTAGTGAAACGTATAACTCTGCAATAAACTAATTACACATATAAAGCAAAATATAATTTACACATGCACCACCAACACACAAAGGAAGCCAAGAATATCGATCAGATTTAAGTAGGAGTAGAACAGAGATGATAAGAGTTTATGTTTTCTCAATTTCAAAGGCGCAAAATGTCAAAACACATACACGTATACACACAAGCTAGTATACAATACACTGTATCGAAATAAACCAAATACGGTTACGGTATCCAGGTTAATTAGCAGTTTCATTGTACGCCTTGGCATATACCTTGGCACATTTCGGTGACTGATCAACCCAAATTTATCAGTAAATTATTACTTCATCGTCTTTTATTTACACTGTAAACTTTGTTTGTTAACAAACATCGCGCGTCAATATATCATCGATAAAGATTATAATTGACCCCAGCATACACACAGTAATATCACTAAACATAAGGCATTTACAACAACAGCAGAATATTAATGATTACCACAGTACATGATTATATTCATACGTGTATATAATTGCATACACAACTATACATTATATTATACATCACACAAGCATCAGTGGCACTTTACAATTTTAAATTGGCGTTACTGCATGCTTGTCATGCGTGGTCAAACCGTGTTTTGCCAATATGATGGTAATCTGGTCCATACAATCGAGTGACAATCCATATCCTATTCAAGATTTTGTCATCACGCATGGCTCTGAGTAGCTGAAGGCCGACACCGTCGTCACCATCCGAATCAAAGTTCTCATTTATCCCAACTCCACTACCTTTGTACCGATAGGCATAAATGCGGTGCGTCGCAGCTGCAATGCCGTCTAATTTCAGTGATTGTTCCAGAACCACTGAAACATCCTCCAAGTTGGCTATATCAGCAGCGTAGTACGTCAGTAAAGGTACTGCCTCTGCCAGTGATTTTATCTCCAGTAGCAATCGTGAAGTTGGGTTCAGCTGAGTCAACACACGACATAGTAGGTATCAGGAATTTGCACTGTAGCCGTCCCTTTACATACAATTGACCATTTGCAAGATGGGCTTCATTGGCAGGATTTAACCGTTTCTGCTTGAACTCGGGTGGCGGGTATTGATTACGCTCCCTGATTTCCACAGGCACTTGATGTAATATTTTGAACCATGTGTAGTTCATCAGCAACAGGGAACGTCGCGATAATTTGCCTGCTTGTTCCAGTTCTACGGATCCCTAAACGATGGGTTACAGGGATATATATGTCATTTGCATGTGGAATGCTAAGGACACTTCCGAGAAAGTGCTTTATTATTGATACACAATGTTCTCCTTCAGTCTCGGCACCAAAATCGCTCGATTTAGGGTCAAAACTAAAAGTAAGATTGTTTCTCATTGAACGTGTCTCCAAGTCTAGAATACGGTTCTGGAGACGCCTAATTAGAGTGTCAGTTCCGATAAGTCGATCTTCTAAAAGTTCGACTCGTTGTTCAAGAGATGCAACGATTGCAATCGAATCAGAGCACTCACCTTACTGTCCAGTGCTTTAATTTCACCTTTTATGTCCTCGTTTATGGTATGTAGCAATACCCAAAGGCTTTCAGGGATATCGTCTGACCTTCCTCCAATATTGTCGTATCTGTTTGCTTTGTATCCGCTGTTTTCTTTGGCTTGCCCATATTGTTTACAGAGGAACATGCGTACACTATACAAGTTGCTCACTTACACAGGTAACACGATATAGCGTACGTTTGTTGTGGTGGTTTGAGTTGATCATGAGTTATTGCAAGGTTACAATATGGCCATTGTTTATGGTGAAATACCTAGCAATCTCTTCCGAAATATCGCACCTTTTGTTCACTTTGTCTATTATTCACGTTAAATCATTCGACATTCCTGACCTCACTGTGTCAATGATACGATATTTTGTCATATTGGGTGACTGCTGCGTGTTTCTCATGGTATGTTTCTACGATTTTAGCAGCAGAAGCGAAACGCGTCCGTTCTAGCCAAAATCAACCAAGTGAGATGCTAAGGGAGATGCATTATATAAGCAATGCCTCAAGCATCCACCCTTTCAACATCCTATATGCGTGTGTTCCATTAAAACGATGTATTTGGAATGTTTAAATAAACAATTTGAATTGAATTGGGTGTGATGGGGCGGCAGAGGGTCTATCCCGAAGCGACAGTGGCGATACCTACCGAATGACTAGCATCCTCACCTGTTAATTTATAGACACAGAATCTTGAGAATGAGTATAGTATACGAGATAATAATATCGTATATCTCTAATCATCATTTGCTGGGGGAAAAAATCTTATTAAAACAGCACACGCCAATATTATAGTGCACTAGGAATTACTGAACAATAACAACATCTCTTACATCGATTCATCGGCAGTAACGGGCATGTTAACAACAGGTAAGCTTTTCAGAGTTCGTCAGTCAATCAGTGTATGGAAATTACTAACTGGGTTTTTCCAAGCTCGGGGCAAGGCATTCCTCAAATGATGCAACATCCGGAATTTCCAGCCGTACCGAATCGGCACACTCAAGAGCGCTATTTTTATCTTTTAATTATAAATATTATAACCCAAAAATCAAAGGAAGAAGGTGAACATTATATATGATATGTGTTAGAAATGCTGATAGTACACAGGATATATGACTATTTATGAGTAAATCTCCCCAACACTAATACCGTTTGAGGACACCTCATCTTTGATTTATTCTAATTATTGATCATTATCGACTAAGGTATTTTTTTAAATACAGTTTGCATATTATGTAAGTATAATACATAGGATAGATAACAGTTATTTGTTGCTCGTTATCTCACGTAGTTACAGTAGGTTTCCGGTTAATCATTTGGCATTATACTTATTGTGAATGTAAACACACATTTATGTATGCACTTCACACATCACACACAGTTTTCTTGAACCAAAGGCTATTTGCTCACACACACACACACACACACACACACACACACACACACACACACACACACACACACACACACACACACTATTCTTGGGAAATCAAGGGAAACATTTATATGTTTTGAACTGAGCACAAGTTATTTACACACACACACACTGATACCAGATTTATACAATATAGAGGCTACCTGCTGATTTATTCTAGTTGTATCTGAAATTTCTCAGTCTTTAAAGTTATTTAGTTGTGGTGGTAGGTTGTATTTTTCCTTCAGCCCAAACTTGTCTAAGCTAGAATTGAACACATTTAAGGATGGTCTGTGAATCACTTCTACAGGAAAAGAATTACAGTCAATATAATGACTCTCAGGCTGAATACCTCCTGACAGGTTACCAGCCTTGACTGCTTCATAAGGCTTCTAAAACTGGACTCTCTTACAGTGAAGGAAGTGTTATTCGGGTTCACTCTTGTCTGTGTCATTTATAATCTGATACACCCTTAGTGATGGCAGTGTTTAGTGATGTTAGCCTTTCCCTGTGTATGGGACTGGGATATGCTTCAACTTGAGAATCAGCTTTGTAGCTCCTCTTAGCATTTTTCCACTTGCACTTTATCCCATCAGAATCTAGGGTGCCAGATGGAGTTATCGTATTTGAGATAAGCCCTGACTATTGTGGTAACTAGTTGAGGAACTGTAACCTCGCTGAGGCATGTGAAGGTGGCCCTCACAAGTCCAAGCATGTGTGATGCTGCACTTACTGGCTTAGTAATATGTTGGTGAAATGTCTGTTCCTCGGTTATGAAGATTCTGCTGATATCTTTCTTATTTGTTCAATGATATTTTGCCCATTCAGTACTTGAGCCTTTTATTCTTGTTGCCCAGGTGGAAAAGTTTACACTTTGACACACTAATTGCCAATATCTGGGATCAGTTTGTCCAAAGTGTGGTGGTAAACTAGTCTCACCATATCTGCTTCATGAAAATGATGAAGAGGATTGGCCCAAGGACACTACTCTGTCAGATGTCTGCCCACTAATCCTCTATGTAGGCTGATAGATACCTCTGGTATCCAAGAGTCCTACTCCAAGACATGGAGTCAATTCAATTGGAATTGCTTATTCAAAAAAAAAAAGGAATTGGAATTGAAAAATTTGGAATTGAAGTTTCCTGAAAAAGATTCACAAATTAATTTACCATTTAATTTTTTAATTCAGAAATATTTCTTCCATGACAATCCTGCTTGGAATATAAACTAATCGGTGTAAGTACTTGGGGTAGGTACTCCGAGCACCTACTCCAATCAGTGATTGGAGTAGGTACATCAAATGGATTAATTGGAATTGAAATTGATAAATTTGATGTGGAATTGACCAAATGGAATTGATTGGAATTGACAAAATGGAATTGATTGGAATTGATAAAGTGGAATTGACCCCATGTCTGCCTGCTCCATATTGAAGTGGCCTGTTACCACCCATCCCATCCAGCCATCCCTATGTGGGGAGCCACCATGCACCGTGAATTATTATCACAGGCCCGCATCTACCCTGGCCCACAAATTAAAATGTCATTTAAGCCTGCCCCGTCCTGAGTGCAGTGCTCCACATTCAGATTACTGACAGAAATACTAGTACTTTAATTAAAATCACCTAAAATATAATATTGTCACAAGACCCATATAGTGAATTAACAAGGTTCCATACCAAGTGTATATTTGGCGCTATGTTTTATATAAACAAATAAATTGGTGTGGAATATAAGATAAACATACTGATTGCACTTTGGGAATCAATGTTAAGTATCACTATGGGCTGTTGTAAATTGACTTTTGGGTCATATCAATTTGTGTCATTGTTATGCTGATTACACAAATAGTTACTGATGATAAATGTTTGCTGTTGAGATTATTTTCCTTTACATCCTTTTGGTTTGTGTAATTATATACCTGCATCATTACGATATGTTATGTGTTGACGTCGGTTATAAAATGTGGTGTTTTATCATTCAATGAACCAAGCATTTTTGGAAAGCTATCACTGAAACATTAGTATGGTGATGGTTTTTGACTTGGACCAAGAATTCACCCGAACCAAAACAAGAAAACTAATTTTTACTGAATTGGATAACTTTCAGAATCGAAAAAATGCAAAACTATGGATACCTTTACATTTAATAATCAGGGCACATGTGGATGATTTTTTTTTTATTGGAACTGTGTTATAAGTGACAAGTTCAGAGGTGGTAACAATTCAGTTTTTAAACAGAGGGTTACAGACTTTATAGAACTGCCAGATGAGGACAGATGATGTTGCTGAAGTTCAGAGTGAATTGTTTTTTTGCTGCTGATATTGAGGTAGTTTTGAATGCTAATGGGCGCAAATATTTTGTCATAAATAAAATTTATATGCATTAGAATATTTTTAAACATTTCAGCAGACACTAGTAACTTTGGTTACAATTCCAATGCCAGCATTCTGTTATTGTTTGCATTGTACTAAAATGTCAGGATGATATTTTTCAAATTAATACAATTATTGCACATTTTTTATTTTCATGGTTTGATAAACTTCGGACATTTGTGAAAACTACACATGTTGTTTTCAAACAACTGCACAATTTTTAATAAAAAGGTTGTGAGATTAAATAACAATATTCTATATATTAATGGCTAATAGAATATATAAATATATGGACAATATTCATATTCGTTATATAATTATAGTTTCTGAAACATGGCACTTAGTGCTATTTTACAATGTTTAAAAAGGTTATTTTTGGGTCATATACTGATTTGATCATTAGATTTGTCATGCTTGTAACGAACCAATGTATATAATATAACATGTAATGACACATTGCAATATAGAGAACACATCATGACATCAAGTGTAACTCCCATGGAATTAATATATATGAGGCTTCAAAGATGGCTTTCATTTAAGCGTAAAAATGTGTGGTCTAAATTTTAACAGAAAAGTACTACAAATGTTCAGTAAAAAAAATGTACTGGACCGATTTTGTTCAAATAAAGTTTTTATTTACTTCAGCACTAAGTCTTTCTAATAAGATCAATTTTAGCCAAGTTAAAAAACAATTAGTTGGGATACCTACTATTTAAAGGTCACTGCACAAACATTTCATGGGGCTCATGTCACATGGCAGAATAAATATTAGAACCTGCCCCACCCATTACGTTGTTATTTAGGCCAATAACTCTCCACCACACAAATCAAAGTATTAATTAGGCCAAGCTAGTAGTCTACTGTCCAAAATGAAGGCTCCTCATTAACGAACAATTGTTGTCTTCGAACAGACAAAACGTCACACATCATATGCTCCACCAAATGTTCTCTCACCATAGATTCCTTCCGGTATTGAGTTTAAACTCACAGGTCTTTAAAGTGCCTCTGTGGTCTAATTGGTAGTGCATTGGACCACAGATCACTACCACCTGAATTCAAATCTCGGCATGGGCTTATCTGAAGGTTGTTTCATCTTTGACGTTGCTTCATTATCTTTGCGCACAAAGTGGCCATAAAACATCAGATCAACTGATTAGACTGTTGTCATTAAGCCGTGTATATGGCAACTCCTCTTCCTACGTTTTGTCACTCAAAATAAGTGTGCAGCTCATTGAACCATCTAGCTTCAATTGCTGACTACTTATCTCATTTCTTGAGTACTTAGGGCTTACCTCGGTTACCATAATGATCTCTGCTTCCGTATCACCCACAGGGGGTGCCTCAGTGGTCTAGCAGTAGTGTGTTGGACCACAGATCACTACCACCCATGTTCGAATCTCGGCGTGGCCATATCTGAAGGTTGATTCATCTTTGACTTCGCTTCATTACCTTTGGAGGTAGTCGCTTGGCCCATTTAGCCTACCATGTGCACAAAAATGGCAATAAAACACCAATCATTGTATCGCCCACAATTGCCTTGAGTTAACTCATTCGTACCTTGGTTCAGACTTTGTGTAGAGAATTTTCCAATCATGATCTTTCATGTCTGTCTCTGTGTACAGTCTGTGGTTAACTTTCCAAGTTTTATTATCTCTTTCTACTCCAGGTGGTCTTTCATGTTTTTTGTCCGCCTCATCCCAAACATCTCTCTCCATGATCCAATTACTATCTGGCTTCCTCTGATCTAATCAATCATTTTGTCCACCTGCTTCTCACCTCCTTCATCTCTAATCAGAGTTTGTTTATCTTTGATATACACATGTTATTCCACTTGTTTGTGTATCTTAGCGTGTTTACTGTTGCCCTCATGTTACAGAGTTAAGCTATGGGTTTTTCCTGCAGGATTTTTCCTGTTGGTATCTCTACCATCAAATCACATTAATTTGTTAATATTTACATTGGTCTGAATGGGCATTCTGATGACGCACTGCTTAGAGCAATGCTCCTCAAACCTCCAAGGTATTGATTTATTTAAAACAAAATAGAATTGATAAATTTTGAACTGGAATTGAAGTTTCCTACGATAAAATTAAATCCACAATTTAATTTACCATTTAATTTTTTAATTCAGCAATATTTCTGCCTGGACAATCCTACTTGGAATATAAGCTACTCAGAGTAGGTACTTGGAGTACCTACTCATGGTAAAAAGTAGTAGGTAAAAAAAGAGTCAGTAAAAACGGAATTGAAATTTGAATTGATAAATTTGAATTGAAAAATGGAATTCACCCCACGTCTGATTTTGATCATCATTATTGCATTTGCATCTGATCAAATTTTGTAATTTTTTATAGAGAAAGGTTGCTGTTGTCGACTTCATCTATCCAGCAAATATACCCTCCAACACACTCTCATCCATGACAGATTTATCTCAATTATAAATGACTCTTTTATCTGGCAAACTCATGTTCCAACTCTCAGACATCTTTTCTCAAACCTGATATAACATTTCATTGTATAACAAACAGCCTTGATCTAGAGTAAGAGTGAGGAATGTTTGTTTATAGTCAATAAAATGTAAACAGAAAACAAATGCGATGAACATAAAAATAATGAGGTGAAAATAAATACAGATGACATATTCATATATAATATTCCCTCCACAGTCAATTTACTTATATATTAGAAGAAGAATATGATGAAACTTGCACTCCTAAAATAGATGTTGGAATATTTCATACATCCATAGCTGCATATCTTAGACTAAAAGTTGTGTACAATTATCCAAGTAACTTATGATTAACAATTTTATATACCATTTCAATAAACGTATACACACTTGTTATAGACAGACAATACAGTATAAATTTATTCTACTTCTCCAACAAGTTCACCATGGGAGAACTTCTAAAATCTAAAGTGATGAATCTTAGAGCGTTTAAAAATCAATTCAAGCTCATATGCATTAATATTTGAGCAAAAGTGCCATATAATACAACAATAGTTGAAATAGCATTCCACAAATCTACTTGATCTAGAATTTATACCTGCCTATCAGCTTTGCTACAAAGCTTAGATGCATATTCATTAAAATTTAACTTAATATCTAAATCTCAGTAAATGTTAGCCTAATATTTAAACATTATTTTCAGGGTTTAATTACGTTGTCTCCGATAATACAATTATCAATAAGATCATATTTATCAAAGACTCTATATTGAAATTATTCAGTATCTTTCTTCATATGATTGGCTTTAAACCAGCAAGTAATATTGTTTACATTATTTTTCTTCCACTGAATCATAACTATATCCGGTACACATTATTAAACTATTATCGTCTGCACAATCATAAATATGCACATCATAATTGTCTACAAGTAATATCATATGATCGGAAAATGTACGATACGATTATGGTATTATTATTGATCTTTGAGCCGCTCCCTCATATATACATGGCCATTCACCATTATTGTTGCCATAGTGAGCTCCGGTGGCCTAGCGTTAAGCACCCGGCATTTGGTGCCAACGGTCGCATGTTCGAACCGCGTAAGAGGTCGAAACTTTTCCAGGGATTAATTTCTCGGCTCACAACATCGTGGGTGGTTGACCACGTTAAATGGCGCTGCCGTCTCCACTGAATTATTTATAATAAAGGGGGACGTTAAAAAAACCCTGAAGACGTAAAACACTCTGGCAGTGACCACCCTCAGGGTATTTCGGCTCCATCTTTCCGTACTGCTCCCCTGTGAGTGATGGGGGAGGAGGTTTCTCAACCACTCCAACATAGAGGCTGTGCTGATTAAGCGACAGCCTGGGGATTCTCCCCGAACAACAAAACCCAAACCCATTATTGTTGCCAAGTTTTACCCGTTGTTTCTTGTTACAATTGGTGCTAAACATTAGTTCACAAGGAGACATAGATATAGCGGGTTCATTTCAGGTCATGCATCACAGATGGATACTTTATCAGTTGTTGATTAATTAGCTCACTCACCCCGGATAATTTTTATGCTTATATAATAATTTATTTGGCTGTGGCTATCGCGTAGCCAATCACAATGGTCCATTGCTATTTACTGACATCTATATGTGTCATCTGTTTTAATTTACAAACGGTCAAATAATTAATTTACAAACGGCAAATAATTAATGTGGGGCCACGATCACCCATTGCAAAATGGCTTAAATATGGAGGTAATCAGTTTGTGATAGGTTCAACAATCACTTTAATCCGACATATTACCATGTCACGATCCTTGCTGTTTGGATTAATGGATTATTTCTCTATGATTATAATTCATTATAATCAACCGGATTTGTGATTTTTGAATATTGCAAATATAACAAGGATCCCAGAAGGTTAACTGTTAGTTTATCTCCTGAGATAATAAACATCACGATCTATTCCATTCTGAGTGTATCACATAGTTGGCCAGTTTAATCACCCCTGTGTTTTACCGAGATTATGGCTGAATTGGGCTAAATTGTGTTAGACCTGGGTGAAACTAAATATGGGATATAACTCATCACAAAACGGTGTCATAAAACAAATAGAATGCGATGTGTACACATACCATTAGAATATAACACACAGATAACGTCATGTTGCAAAAACTCTCTATGTAATGACTGTAATGACAATGTTCAGATATGCATTAGCCTAACTTCACAGAGTTATAGATAACACAAAACAAGCTTGGTAATAGAAATCCTCCCTCCCTTTCTAGGCTACAGAAACCCACCCACATAGAAAGAAAAAAACCCACAACATCACCAGAACAGATCATTTAACTATTAGACTAACAAGAAAACATACTAGTTAGTGTATAATTACTATACAGTGTTATAGTGTCCAAATAGTGTCCACACACATATATATATATATATATATATATATGTGTGTGTGTGTGTGTGTGCTCCAAAGCCACACAACAATGTACAGACAGAAATCTTTCCGAGCATCGGCTATGAGGCTGTGGAATAAGTTGCCCAACCATAATAAAGTTGCAACAAGTTAAGAAATATTTGGTAAGGTTCTTAAAATCCAATTATTTAAATTAGCCTATATATAATATATAAACCAGTTTATTATCTACAAAATATGTTTGTGCTATATGAGCTCTGAGAATATGTAAAATACCTTGCAGCAATTCAAGTTTTATAAGGTGCTATATAAAATACTACTATACACGCTCGCTCGCACACATACAATATATATATATATATATATATATATATATATATATACTTTAAAGGTTTATGCCATTCTAACAACTACTTTGCATGTGTGTTTAAATATGTAAAAATTGTATTCAAAGAATAAACAGGTTTCTTTTAATAAATGCCAGAAAGAGTTTATTATGAGCGATTTGTTTAACCCTAGCACTTCTAACATCTGAACCATATGGCTGAAGGGTGTCTGTTTAAGAAAACAGACCACAATCACAGTTCTGGTTAAGATTCGAACCATAATATGGTGATTAACATTTCAGCCCTCAAACCACTGCAGTGTCCAGTTTATTTTTTATCAAGGTAAAAAATTTACTTTTTATGTCTACTTTGAGGTGAGAAATGATAATTTAATATTTGTTTGAATAAGATTTCAAAATAGTATCATCAAATTACCACAGTTGTAATTTTTTTGCGTGATGGGTATAGATCGAAGCGGTAAATCGTTCCTATTGGGCGGAGTTCCTGTTGGTAACTTCCACTTTCAAGTTGGGCACCTCCGTGGTCTAGCGGTAGCATGTTGGACACAGATCACTACCACCCGTGTTCGAATCTCGACGTGGGCATGCCTGAATGTTGTTTCATCTTTGACTTCGCTTTAGTACATTTGGAGGTCGCTCGGCCCAGTTAGCTTATCACGTGCACAAAAGTGGCCGTAAAACATCAATCATCATAATCATCATCCACTTTCAAGTTGCTGAGATTGACATCATCTGATTTTCATTGGACATGGAGCACAACATTACACAACGGATACCTGTATAACTACTTTGAATGCCACCAGTAGCAAAGAATTTTAGCGCAAACGGTTCACCATACCGTCACAGCTAGAATGGCATAGCATATTGGCAGATCAAGCAAGTACTGTAAACACTGAAATATTCCCGTGACATTAATTTCGCGAGGTTCAAAATCCGAGAAAAAACACCGCGAAATTTAATATCCGCGAATGTATGACTGTTTACAGTAGCCGAATAAGGCCGAGAGCTGTATTTGTTCTCCTCTTAGATCAGGTTTATCACACACACACACAAGCCGTGATTTAAAATCCGACTAGGACCTGATTAAATACAGCTTACCAGCTTGTCCTTAATTTTCTGAAATTATTTGAAGATTCATGTAAACTGCGAAATGTAATTGGGTAGCAGAGGACCACCATAAGAACCAGTTATTATGTTTCCTGAGCATCGATTATTTCCACATTAGCTCCTCGGCCACATGATGATCCAAGTTTGACCAAATCATCCATTTCATTGTTTTTTTTATAACTTTCCGCCCTTGTTAGTGACCCTTCGGGTACATGTCCCACGTGTCACCAGTACAGAAGAAAGAAAAAACCCAACTCAAGTCAACTTCCCTTTAGTTACTTTAATTCACCTTTTTTGGGGGTAGGTAGGGTGCATACATGTTAAGTTTTGGAAATGCCAATGTGGGAGATTTGTACGTAAATCGGAGGGTCTCGGAAAATAGGTCATTATACGTAAATAAGGGATTTGTTCATAAATCAGGTGGTCTAAGGTAACACAATACTTTCCATGACAGTGAATACCAAATTTTATTATTACTCAACAGTTTACATGAAATCGATCAACAGAAAAGAAATCAAAAAACAAAAACGTTCATGTCGCCCAGAAATGACACACTCGTTCACTGGTGTTCTCGTACATAGTTCCATGTCGCTACCTTGGCTGCCTTGCAAAGATCCTTGTCTGAGACAAACGCATAGCAAGGATCGTCTGTGTTGATCTTGCAAGACAGCAGCACACGGAGGGTGTTATTGCCGAGCTGCGAACACGAGTCCGTGTCGATCTTTCAGACCATTGAGAACACACGTTCACTGTCGGCGTTGCTATGTGCAATCACTGACAGCGTCGTTATCACATGTGTGAGCAGTGAAAACCTCACTGCCCCCACAAATGTCTTCTTGCGACCCATCTCGGCCCAGAACGTGTCGACACGACTGTCACTCGTAACAGCTATCAGATCGTCATCCGGACTCAATTGATAGTCCTGGAACTCTTCCACGAGATGTTCGATTTCATCATCTGCCACAATGCTGAAAGGAGTGGCCAAATTCCTCACCATCGTTGGACTCCATGTGTCGCGCAACTTGGGGTCTGGACTCAATACAGAGAGATCTTTCAGCACTGTGTCTTAAAATGGAAGATCTTCACCATCTTCTCGACAATGGCAACGTAGAAGTGACGCACACTCTTGAAAATCCGCGTTCTTGTGCTGTCTACCAGCATGGTCCGCATAGCCATGCCAACAGCGAGGATGTCGTCATTCAGCTGTACAGACCTGTCAGCAAAAGACACCTTTGTCAGATCTGTAGCAGATTTGATGACACGCATCAACACAAATTTCGCCATGAAGAGGCGAAGAAGACGGTTCATCTCGGGGATGAGGATGGCTATCTGCGTAGCATCTGTCTGGAAGATTGTGTTGCACGCATTCAACGGCTCAATGATGAAAGACAGGAACATGAAGTATGCCTTCATCTCCACACTGGCGAGGTAGTCGGCACATCGCTTCACACGGCCTAGCCATTCACGATCCTCGTGGCTTTCAAAGTAGCTTAGCAGTGCCGGCCACTGCGGCAGAAAGTGGTTGACGCATTTCTCCAAGCTCAGCCACCGTGTGTTGGCGTGATTCAGGATCTTTAAAGGTGCACGTCACAGAACTCCAGAAATTCGCGATATTCTTCTTTGCGTTTGGCGCTGTGACGCCTTATAACGCTTGATTTGCAGATCACGTGGGGGGGGGGCGGACAATCAAATTCGATTTAAAGAGGCAAGCCCAGACACGTTTGTTTACCGAGACCATGTGCAAGAAATACGTAGTGATTACGTTGCAAGCCCAAGCGTGTTACAGAAAACGGCCAACCAGAATTAATTTTGAATTTTTTTCACTGATCGGGTTTCCCGCGCGGGAGTGCGGGAGATTTGAAGTGATTGCGGGAATCTCCCCTAAATGCGGAAGACTTAACATGTATGCCGGGGTGTGTCATAATATCACCACTTTTCCTCGATATCGCACTGTGTTGGCTATCTAGCTAAGTCACTCTGTGGTACTTCCTTGCACCATCATTTATAAGATGTATTAGCAAGGGGGTGAATTCACTGAGCTGTAATTGTTACTCTTTGGTGGCCAATCAATAATGATCGAAACAACACACACACACACACACACACACACACACACACACACACACACACACACACACACACACACACACACATTTCATTTCCCTCTGGGTAGCCCTATACCAGCATCCAGATTAAACACAGCACAATAATTACTCTACCATCCGTTAACATCGGCACCAGTGACACAAATTTAGTGGTAATTGAAATAATTATAATTGTCTGGTAATCTGAAATGATATAGCTACGTTATTAAACCCAATTTATATTAAATGTTAATCGCAAATATCCGCTAATTTGCTATTAGTTATGAAGGCGCTGGCGTAATTAGTTTCCTCGTATTTAGTAATGACTTTTAACAATTATTTCCGGCTGTCGCAATACGTATTAAGCTATTTCATGCGGATAGTTCTTTGGTACATTGTGATGGCTTGATGATTGAAACAATGGGTGAGTAGGTCGGAGATTGTTGAACACTGGCCATTAAGCTTTTAATTGAAATAATAGCAAAAATAAGAAAACATAAACCTAATTGCTGTGTGTATCTCCCCCTCCTCTCTCTATCAATCTCTCTCTCTCTCTCTCTCTCTCTCTCTCTGTGTGTGTGTGTGAATGGTCGCTTCCCAGTTGTGAATTATACTAAGTGAAAGTCGTATTACTTCTCATTTCATGCTTCAACTCATTTGGAATTTATGCTTCCCTACAGATCTGAACGAAGGCATTCTCCGACTGAAGACCTCGCCACTGTAGTAGCTCTCTAAGTCGACACCAACGCCGCATCATCCCCAGCCCCATCTGTCCCCGGACATGTGAGCAATGTGTCGGCGGCGCTTTCGTCTCGTGATCTTTGCCGGCGTTGGCTTATTGGTCGTAAGACTGTTATTTATTTTCAGTCGCTGGCTGACGACGTCGAGCGCCGCGACGGGAGTCCGGATTCTCCCACCTCCCGAATTTGCGGCAGTCACTGGACATCCGGATGGAGACGATTTTGTACTGGGACTCGCCGAGCCTAGGCAGTTCTTCGAAAGACTGGGCCAATTGGCTCGTACGCTTCTGCCAAATAATGGCAACGATACGCTGTTGGAGCAGTTACGATCTTTGTTTCTTCTGGAAGATGCCAAAGAGTGGCTAGCACCGAGTCTGACGTCACTACCGAGACTTCACCCGCACTTTACGGATAAACTGATCGTGGTTACCGCTGGCGTCAGTGTCGAGTCCTGGCGACTAAAGAGGGAAACATTCTTGGCCGATAACTGTCCAATCAGCAACTGTTATTTAATGGCGGACCTGGCGGAGCTGCCACCTGGCGTGCTGAGGCCTGATGTGGTGTTATATAAAACACAGACTAGATTCCTGAATACGTTGGTCACTGGTCGAACCAGAGACGAGGTATGAGGATAGTTATGGTAGACAAAGAAATGCTTTTAATGCGATATTCATCATTCGTCTGTATCATACTAGTTTGAGTCTCAGCATACGCTTGTAGCCATAACATGATCTAGATTCGACCTCAATCACCTCATTTATCACTCACACCGAATTTCTCGTGTCTCTATTTTTTATTTAATAAACAATTCATACACCGGCGGATACACACATCCGGCCAGTTCAAATGAATATAAATGAAATAATACCGAGTGCAAAAACACCTCACTCTCTCAATATTAAATGGACCGAAACAGATTGGATGCAGATATAATTATGATGCACCTCAGGATCAGTAATCTGCGTAGGCAGAAATCATTAGTTGGTTCAGCCAATGGCTGAACATCAGGAATCCTACACCAACGCCATCATTTATAAATTAACACTGTTCAACTGGTCTTTGTATTCTCACTTCTATCCACATCCGTTTCTCACACGTTCTCATCTCCACATTCTTCTGTCCTCCGGCAATCAACTGCGCACTGGACGCCGTGATGTTGATAGTGTACCATCAGGTTGTGGTGTTGAAACGATTCAGGCCAGCGCCAAGAAGAATGGACAGTCACATATTTGCTCACGCAATCCACTTCCACATATTTCAGCCCACATTTATGTACTTGTTAGCAATAACACAGTCTCCTCAGGTGCCAACTGTTTATTTAGTCCACAGCCTTCTCATGCTTCAACCACCCTTATCTAAATGATTTATTCCTGAGCCTCCTCATAGATCAACGATCGGTGTTCTCAATAACTTAATCATTAGCCTCTTTATACACCAGTCGTAATTACGCCCAGGTGCGCACACATACAGGATAGCGGCTAGTGCCGTATGTGATGTTTCGTGTGACCAGCTCATTTTCTTAAGAAGCTGCTCCGTGATCAAATATCCCAGATGTTACTATTGGCGAGGCTACGACACGATACTTGCTCACTCACTCGCTTACTCATTAATTAATTAATTAATTCATTCATTCATATATACTTACCCACTTAACGGTCTGTTATATTTGAAGTAACCTGTACACCAGTCGTCCTCATAAATGTTCATCGCAATAATCCCAGAATAAAACCTGCTTAAGCCAAAGCCTCATTGTATCTCATTCGCCACACTTTTCTCATCGGCCCCACCCCTAGCCATCTCCGAGATTTCTTATACCTTATCCTGCCCGTAAGTCAATCCCGATACACCACAACCTCAAGTTAGCCAAACCTAGCCACGCCGAATGTGAGTATATACATCGATGTCCAGTATTCGGCGTGTCCCAGTCTCGTCTTAATAGTCTTTAGTGTTCAGGTGTTGTACAGGTGTTGCGCCTGATCATGTTGAAGGTAGTTCTAAACTGGCCTTCTACACTTGTCCTTAGTCAAATCAATCAATATGAAGTACGTAAAAATAGATGATGCAAAAAGTAAATACATAATGTTGCTGGAGTAAAATATTGCCAATTGTATCTTTAATAAAAAGATATACATAATAAGTAATATATATATATTTATAATAAAACTACATTTCTGATATTTGAAAGTGATAAGTTGTACATGTATTCTCATACTTTACTATAATAGTTTGCTCACCGCGATTAATAAATAACATGTATTATACACAGTTACACGAATTCAAGCAAGATCTTGACACTATTACTTAATCAGACGTCGCCATGTTGATTATATACCGACGGACTAATTGATCAATATATTGTCTATTTTCTATGATATATTACTAAAGCAGTCATAACTGTGAATAACTGTATAGTCATATTTATAATACACATTCGTAAACTTAAATTTATAACTTAGGGTGTCGAAAATTGGACCAGACGTCAGTCACAAAGATAAACTATCATTATCATCATCATCATTGTTCATTATTATAATTAGTAGTAGTTGACGTTGTTGTTTTTGTATTTCTAATTTTCTAAT